>JAPWTK010001217.1:0-72213 GCA_029963805.1 Aromia moschata
CAGGCGAATCGGAGGCTAAGGAGCCGCAAGAATGTTTTTACTGGTTAAAAACTCGTTTACTGAAATGGCTGTGTGACAAGGCGCATCGTCGTGATGCAATATCCAGTTGCTCTTGATGTTTGGTCTCAAACGCTTGTTTCAAGTTTTTCAAGAATCTCTCTGTAAAAGTGTTGATTTATTGTTTGGCCTGGAAGCACAAACTCTTTGTGGACAATTCTTGCTTTTTTCGGTGTTGGAGACCTTGAAGTGTGCCATTCCATACTTTGGCGATTGGTTTCGGGTTCGTACTCAAACACCCAAGTCTCAAATACCAGCAGATATTTCAGTACAACAACACAAACAGGAGTTCTAGGAGCATTTTCCACAATTTGTCGGATGTTTCTGCAAAACATTGTGCACAAATCAAATCAAAATTCCTCTCTTCTAACAGCACCAGTAATATTTTGTTGATGGATATTCGAATCTATATATCTATCACACTCTCGGCGTCTACGAAATAGGAGGTGTTTCTATTAAATAACCGAATCGATGCTGCGACCAGCGCGCTGTGAACGTGTCGCGAAAAGTTTGAACAGAACTGTGTCTGGTGATACTTTCCCCATCCTGAGCTCGCTGGACAAGCCAGTGGATCGCTCATTTTGACTGTAGCAGTCGTTTGTATTAGTCTATGCACCAGTGACGCGTCGAGAACAAGTTAACTATTCAGATGGTACAATGGGATAATCTCAAGTTTCTTGTTAAACTGGGCAAAACTTTCACAGAAGCTAAAAGAAGTGTACTGGAATGAATGTTTATCCCGCACACAAGTTTTCGAATGGTTTAAACAGAGACTTTCATGTGTTCTTGAAATATGTAGGACTAGTTTTGACAGTTCCCTATGTATTTTTTTGCGTAAAACACAATGCGCGGGGTTCGTAGGGCTGAAACCGTCCTCTATTTTTTTGAATTAACAATTTTTAGAAAAAAAATGTGAAAAAAAAAACGTCTTTTTTTCACATTTTCGCTCATATCTCCGTTCATTGGCGTATTTTATATAACATATGCATTTAGGAAGTTGTAACCTATTGAATTTCCAAAATTTCTAAGCCCAACCCGAAGTCTCCAAGTGCTATTGTTAACTTGCAAATGACTGCTGAAGTTGAAAAGTGCTTTGTTGAAAAAAGCTTTTTTTCACAATTGTTTTTGTATGTATTTTTGTAGTATGAAGTTACAAAAAAAGTGTTTCTTGCAAGTTAACAATATACTTGGAGACTTCGGGTTGGGCTTAAAATTTTGGAAATTCAATAGACTACAACTTCTTAAATGCATATGGTATATAAAATATGCCAACGGAGATATAAGCGAAATTTTTTTCGGGACGATCCGCGCCCCGAACGGCCCTCAACGTCAAAAACGGACGAAAACATTGAAAAAATCGGTAAATCAATCCGCGAAGATCATCGTCTAAACATCCGAGGGCTTGCTGAAATAACAGGAATCGACAGAGAATGTGTTCGCCAGATTATGCATACATCGTTCAACATGCGCAAAGTTTGCGCAAAAATGGTGCCAAAATTCTTCACTCCCAAACAATAGGAATCAATAATGGACATTTGCGCTGACATTCTAAACAATATAGACACTGGATCCAGGCTTGATAGACTTTATCTTATTTCCCAAGGTCAAATCGGCGCTGAAGGGAACAAGATTCGAAAGTGTGGAAGCTTCTAAACCAGCTGACAGAAGAGGACTTCCAGCACAGCTTTTAACGATGGAAAAGTCGTATGGAGCGGTGTAGAAATCGCCAAAGGGAGTACATTGAAGGCGAAAAAGTTGCTACTGTACTTGGTAACGAATAAAAAGTGTTATGACAGCAGTTCGGTTATTTAATAGCCACACCTTTGATCCAAGTCTCAAAATGTATGTACGATGTACTGCACTTCGATGAATATTCGATATATAGCTGCATATCAGCAGATAACACCGGCACACAAAAAAAAGTGGTCATTACTTTTGACCAGACCCATCTAGGGTTATGTATTTCGATGCACTGAATCCGAATTTGAGGTCGGTTTAACCCGTACACCCTCAAAATTTTGAGTAAATTGCAAAAAAAACGCTAAAAATCGCTAAAAATGGCAAAAAAATGCAGTTATGCAAGCGATACATTTTTTTCACGAACTAGATCAAGTATGTTTATTATGTATTTCGATGCGCTGAATCCGAATCTGACGTTGATATAGTTCGTCAACCCTCCAAATTTAGAGTAAATTGCAAAAAACCGCTAAAAATCGTAAAAATTTATGAAAACGTAATGAAAACGAAAAATTTTTTTTTGAACTAGATCTAGTATGTTTTTTTGTGTATTTTGATGCGCTGAATCCAAATCATAAGTTGATTTAGCTGGTAGACCCTTCAAAGTTAGAGTAAATTGCGAATAACCGCTGAAAATTGCTAAGAAATCGTGAAAAATTGCAATTATGCAAACGAAAAAAAAAATGTTAAACTAAATCAAGTATTTTTCTTATGTATTTTGCGCTGAATTCAAATCCGAAGTCGGTTTGACTTGTACACCCTCCAACTTTAAATAAATTGCGAAAAAACTTTAAAAATAGCCAAAATCGTAAAAAATAGTCATGAAGTAGTAGATAATATCAAAAAATAGTATTGTTCTTACTCACAGTAATAAACAAACCATGATTCCTTTCAAATTATACTATAACATCAATAGATTGTAATTTAAATTAAAAAAAAAAACAACCTTCCTTGATTTTACATTGTTCTTCGCTTGTATCGACTACAGTGAAGAATAAGAACGATTTCATCAAGACATAAGTGAAATGGAGAATTGGTATCAAGGAATATGGAATGTCAACATGATGACCACCGATTTTTGCTGGACTTTAAAGAGAGAAATAACGAGAGAAAATAGAAAACGAAAGAGAAACCTACTGCATAGAACATTGGAAGAAAAAAGAGTTCGATACAAGCGAAGAACAGTGTAAAATCAAGGAAGGTCGTTTTTTTTAATTCTAATTACAATCTATAGATATTATAGTATAATTTGAAAGGAATCATGGTTTGTTTATTACTGTGAGTAAGAACAATACTATTTTTTGATATTATCTACTACTTCATGACTGTTTTTTACGATTTTGCTATTTTTAGCGTTTTTTCGCAATTTATTTAAAGTTGGCAACAAGTTGGCTTGGTGTGCAAGCCAAACCGACTTCGGATTTGAATTCAGCGAATCAAAATACATAAGAAAAATACTTGATTTGGTTTAAGAAATTTTTTCGTTTGCATAATTGCAATTTTTCACGATTTTTTAGCAATTTTCAACGGTTATTCGCAATTTACTCTAATTTTGGAGGGTCTATCAGCTAAATCAACTTGTAATTTGGATTCAGCGCATCAAAATAAACAAAAAACATACATGATCTAGTTCGAAAACTTTTTTTCGTTTTCATAACTTCAATTTTCACGATTTTTAGCGATTTTCAGCGGTTTCATGCAATTTATTCTAAATTTGGAGGGTTGACGAACTATATCAACGTCAGATTCGGATTCAGCGCATCGAAATGACATAATAAACATACTTGAGCTAGTTAGTAAACAATTTTCTCGCTTGCATAACTGCATTTTGCTATTTTTAGCGATTTTTAGCGGTTTTTTGCAATTTACTCAAAATATTGAGGGTATACGGGTTAAACTGACCTCAAATTCGGATTCAGCGCATCGAAATACATAACCCTAGATGGGTCTGGTCAAAAGTAATGACCACTTTTCTTTTTTTGTGTGCTAATGTAATTATTACAGCTTCGAGATTATGGCTCCCGGCTATGAAACTTCGCCAACTTTACGCCACACGTATATTATTTCATGTGGCGGCACCGTAAATATTTGATGGAACCCCGGATCATTTGTAATAGGTATGAATGATGGATTGCCGCGGCACGAAGTCAAACACACCGACATATAGTTCAAATAACTTATTAACGAAGTGGGCCCCAGCCTGTTCATGCGTGGCTTCTAGATGTGTATTGATCTATGTGTGGATTCCCGAGTCATCCATCAGCGTGTATCCGAGGATGGGGCCTTCTGAGAGCCCTGATACAGTGGCCCAGCGACGTCGGTGGAACGCCGGCAACGGGGAGGCCGCCGGCGCGCGGCGTGGCCGGCTGGGCCGCGACAAAGACGAACCATTAGGCGAATTCGAGGCCGCCGCTCCTCTTGCGTTAAACTTTCTTGACGTCGCGTCATGGCTCCGGGCAAATCCGGGGCCCCGGGCTATTTCTCCGATGGAAGTGTCAGCTAGGCGCGATATAATTTGAGGCATGGATTTTCCATCGCCGTCGGGTCCCAGGCTTCGAGCGCCGCACAGTGGTTTAGAATCGGAAAATCCTGGCCAAAAATCGAGAAAGGTAGAAAATTGTTCAAACTATATCGAATTCAATGTTTTTTGGGTCGTTGGTTTCAAATTTGTACTTTATATTTCAAAAAAAGACAAAATGGCGGCCCGAAAGTAACCGCTTTTTGCGATAAAAGCAAATTTTAAAAATCCAAATTAGAGTATTCATATTTTCGTAATAAGATTCTTAATACTCTCCTCGAAAGGGAAAAATGGCGAACCAGCAGCAACCGCATGTAACCATTTTTTCGAGATAAAAGGTACTTATTATGATCAAAATTAGAGCATTGATATTTTCGCAGAGAACCTCAGTTAAGTTGGATTAGATTAACTAGTATAAAATAAAATATATATATTTCACGGAACATTGAGACACCCTATATTTCTCCTTCCACTGGTCAATAGTGTCGGATAGGGACAGTTTGGCGCGGCCGGTTTGGCGCTAGGACTATCAGCCGCATCACAGTTTGGCGCCAGCATATTTGGCGAAATTAAGTTCCTTTGCGAAGATCGGCAATCAGCAGTGCACACAGTGTATTTCTATTGCGTTAAGCAAATGAAAAGCAGATTTTCCAATTAATTTCTTTATTTATAGTCACCTGCTCTACACTCACGCGTATTTGTTGATAATGGTTATAATTTAGCATAAGAGCATAATTACATATTTATCAAATACTACAGTTGTAACTTATGCCACGGAGGTACACAATTATATTATTTTCGCTGAAACGCATAACGATACGTTTTATACGGTTATCAGCTTCAATATAAGGTTTAACTAAGGTTTAACCCTTTAACGCCCAAGTGCACTGTCAAGAGACATGAACTTAGATGCTCATATTACTGATAGAAAAAATAAAGAAAAAATAACTAAAACTATGTATTCCCATATTTTCGAGCTCGCTCTTTCGAATGTAATCGTTAAAATTTGCAAAAAAAATTGATGTAAACTTCAATTTTTAACAAAAACTATTAAAAAACGCTATTTTTTCAAGATTATTTTTTTAAATCGCAATTTTATCTATGTTATCGTCCTTTATACCACTCAAAAACAAACAGAAACGTGCACTTGAGCCGTGTACTTGTAGGAAATGCAATGGGAACAATTTAATTTTCTCATTTTTGAGGTTACAATAACTTGATATGGCAAAATTCAAAGGGTGATATTTCTCGTTTTTTTCCCAGTTGCGGGATCATTGACGCAAAAGAAAAATTTTGAAAAAGTATTAGTGCTTTAGGGGTTTTTGGGGTCGCTGATCACGATCCTGATGTCAGAATTTCAAAATTCCAAATAGCGGATCCAATATGGCTACCATCCCGAGTCAAATTTCAAATTTTTCGATTATTTTTACTCAAACTTTGTAAACTAGGGGTTTTCGGGTTCGCTAATCACGATCCCTATGTGAGAATTTCAAAATTCAGGATTTCGAAATTTGCTTCAAAATGTCTTTCGAAATTTGCTTCCATGTCATATCTACCATCCTGAATTTTGAAATTCTGACATCGGGATCGTGATTAGCGACCCCGAAAACCTCGAATTTACAAAGTTTGTGGCAAAATAATCGAAAAATTTGAAATTTGTTTCGAGATGGTGGCCATATTGGATCCGCCATCTTGAATTTTGAAATTCTGACATCAGAATCGTGATCAGCGACCCCAAAAACCCCTTGAGTACTAATTATTTTTCAAAATTCTTCTTTTGCGTCAATAATCCCGCAACTGTTAAAAAACGAGAAATATCACCCTTTGATTTTGCCATATCTAGTTATTCTAACCTCAGAAATGAGAAAATGAAATTGTTTTCATTGCGTTTCCTTCAAGTACACGTCTCGAATGCACGTTTCTATTTGTTTTTGAGTGGTATAAAGGACGATAACATAGATAAAATTGCGATTTAAAAAAAGAATCTTGAAAAAAATCGCATTTTTAATAGTTTTTGTTAAATATTGAAGGTTGCATCAATTTTTTTAACGATTCCATTAGAAAGAGCGACCTCGAAAACATGAGAATACATGGTTTTAGTTATTTTTTCTTAATTTTTTCTATCAGTAATATGAGCATCTAAGTCCATGTCTCTTGACAGTGCACTTGGGCGTTAAAGGGTTAAATAAGGTTTAACTGTAGCGCTGTTTCTCTGTCACACGTCCACAAGTTTAATGGTAGCGAACATCATACTGCGCAACTGCAACTACAAACATACTTGCGCCAAACTGTAATGCGGCTGATAGTCCTAGCGCCAAACCGGCCGCGCCTAACTTCCTGCGCCAAATAGGCCGCGCCAAAGTGTCCTAGATGCCAATAGTGTACACTAGTATATACATTTCTCTCTTCGGTTGGGACTTACTATTGTATCGGGGATGAACACCTGCTATGACCGACAACGCTCTATTGGACGCGCCTTTCTATTTTTGCATATTTCACTGAAGTAAGCAGTTTCAAGCAGCCAATTTTTATGAATTTCTTATTCCACTAATATTTCCCACATGTTAAATTGTGAATTAGTGTTAGAACTCTGTAGATACAAACTATTTTCCTACTTTTCTTTCGCTACCTTAATATGCGCGTTTGTATTGTAAGCGCAGATTTAACATTTATTTTCCATAATAAGAAATACAAAAATTTGAATTTTAATGCATTGATAATATTTTACATAACTTCAAGAGTAGCCTCCATTTTTTTTAAGTCGGAAATACACCTTGTGGTAACAAAAATTCACAACACACGAACGTTGAGTATTTCGGGACCGATTCTCGTACCGTTACGCACTCGAAGGTGGCCAACTTTCGACTGAAGTAGAACGGCAGGTATAAAACCTAGGTAGCTGTCGTTTCAGTATTACACGCAGGAAACCCTGCTTCACAAAACTACATGAATTAAAACAGAATATAAGGAACTTAGTTTTTCGATTTTTGGCCAGGATTTTCCGATTCTAACGCATTCGTCTAGAATATTTGTTTTTTTTAGGGGGCGATCAAGTATTACGTAACGCAATTTTTGAAGATTTTTGACCCTACCTCCCCCCCCCCCATGTAACTCGCCGTAACGTTTTTCTGTACCTATGTTCCCAAAACGTCTACATAATTGTCCAAGTACCATTTTTACCTAAAATTCACAATTATGTACCGGAAAGTCTCTAAAATACGTTTGTTACAGTTTGAATCGCGTTATTTAATAAACAATCAGCATAATGTACTACAACAATTTGCTTAAGTTTAAACTAATGAATACTGACTCGAAACCTAGATAAATTTGACGTACAATTTTGAGCACTCTTTGAGGACATTCCCAGTATGAACACATTTTAACAACACTGATACAAATGGCCTGCGTACACTAACGAATACTGACTCGAAAACAAGATAAAAATGACGTACAATACAATTGAGAAATTCCCCGTAAAACATAAACGAAAAGGGTTGCCAACTTGGGAGAACAAAATAAAAATGACGTACAATACAATTGAGGGATTCCCCGTAAAACATAAACGAAAAGGGTTGCCAACTTGGGAGATTTTAATTCCCGTTTTTTTATTTAAATAAAAAAAATAACAAAATTTTCACCTAATACACTAGGCGCAGCTATTAAGGTACGTTTTATTAAGGTTTTATTAATTATATTATATTAAGGTAAAAAAAAAAATCACACATTTTGAGGTAATTTTCACAGAACTGTAACTTGGGAAAAATGGTCGCAGAGAAAAAAAAGAAAACTGAAGCTCCCAGTTTCTAGTATTCGGATCTTGAGTTAAATTTTTTTCATCTTAGCAGTTTTTGAGGAATCATAAGAAACCCATCGAAAAAAATTTTTTCGAAATTTTTACTTGTCTTTTAATAGTTATACGGACTTTTTACGAATACGAATACGATTTTTTTTTCGATAATTTCATCATAAAGCTCTTTTTAGATAATTAAATTATCTTTAACTTGACCTGTTTTCGAGTCCTCTACGATGATTTTTCGCTGAGTTATCGTCGTTTAAGCAAAAAGTCATCGAATTCAGTATGGTCTCCTTCAGAATAACTTCCTTGAGAAGCCACACAGCGCTGGAGACGGTTCTTCCATTCCTCATAGCAGTGCTGGAATTCATATGCTACAGAATAGCCTTTAGCTGGTCGGTTACAGCCATTTGAATGTTTTCTATGGTCTCAAAATAACGTCCCTTGAAGTAATTTTTCAATCTGAGGAAGACAAAAAAGTTACAAGGACTCAAGTCAAGCGAATAAGGAGGCTGATGAGCCACAGGATTGTTTTTACTGGTTAAAAACTCGTTTACTGAAATAGCTGTGTGACAAGATGCATTGTCGTGATGCAACAATTGCAACATCTAGTTGTTCTTGATGTTTGGTCCCACACGCATGGCCTTTTTTCAAGAACGTCTCTGTAAAAGTGTTGATTTACTGTTTGGCCTGGATGCACAAACTCTTTGTGGACAATTCCCTGGCTATCAAAAAAGCAAATCAGCATGCATTTGATCTTCGACTTGCTCATTCTTGCTTTCTTGGGTCTTGGAGAGCTTGAAGTGTGCCATTACATGCTTGGTGCTCAGCTTCGGGGTCGTACTCAAACATCCAAGTCTCAACACCAGTAATGACACGTTCCATAAAATGGGGATCACTTCAATCCATTCCAAAATGTCAAGACACCTTTCTCTCCTAATGTCCTTTTGTTCCTGCAATGGTTTTTTAGAACTATTTTTGCGCAGATTTTTCTCATCCCCAATTCGTTAGTCAAAATCTGATGAACAGTGGTGTGACTCAAATTTAACTACTCCCCGATCATTCTTGTCGTCAACCGACGATCTGTACCCACAAGATTCAGTATTCTGTCGACATTTTCATCGGTTTTTGAAGATGAAGGCCTTCCGCTGCGTGGTTCATCTTCAATCGACTCTCTTCCTTCTGAGAATGCCTTAAACCACCGAAAAAACTGGGCTCTTGAAAAAACACTGTCCCCGGAGGCGTGTTGAAGTTTTGCAAAAGTATCCATTGCGCTGTGTCCAAGTCTGAAGCAAAACCTGATAGCACACCGTTGCTCAAAATTAATGTCACTCATATTTAAAACGCACTAGAAAAAAACGGTTTACGAAAACACTCGCAAAGAACAAACAAGTGACTCTAACAAGTTCAAACTTGTACTGAAGATGCATTACATGTTAACCTACCGCCCTTCCAAATCCGTATCCGCAGTGTCGCTAGATCGGGCGCTACTTTGCCAGTCTCATTACTTAATTTACACACCTCGTATGGTTATAAAGTGTGATTCTATTGCTTTTGTTACTATATTTAATATCAGTTACGTTCTTGTATTACATGTATTATATTATCTCCCACGACTTATTTTGGCCAACTCTACTTATAATACACCAGCATTATAAGGTCGTCTCACAATATACAAATAGGTCATGTCATCAGTCATCAAAGTTATCATACAAATGATCATGGAACACTAGATCCATGATCATTGTCTTGTTTCAAATTTAAAAATAAAAATAAAGTTTTTTTATGATTCTTTGGATGGTGCAGAAACTTGCAAACCTTAGTACCAATCGCCTCTGAACTTTTCGCTGTTTAATCTGGCTTTATTAATATTTGTCTGATTGACACCGCTGTTAAAACGTAAAGGGGCTAAGAAATCATCGCCGGGTTGTACACCCCACGATGTATACTATACATTTTAATAAAAATGTGATACGCTACGGTCCTACAAAAATAGTAACGCCAGACCTTCGTTCAACCCTTTCGCTTCTAACCGATTTGAAAATTCTCGACCCAGCCAGCGCCGTCCGGACTCAGGTAGCGACCGATGGTGTCTTTCCGGTCTGCGGGCAATGTGTAACAGTTATATCCGAACTCCGAATTTGCATACAATCTACGATTCCCCGTACAGCTGTGTACCTGGATAGGAAAAGGGTTCGCGATTAGAATGAAGAGTGTGCGACGGGCGTCAACGAAAAGGGCAAAATAAAGCCCATTACAGATGTTCGCAGAGATAACGGCCGACCGACGGACGGACAGACTGTGTCGAGCGGCGCGGCCAGCGACTCCGCGCCAGTCACATTCTGAGCGCCGGCGAATTATATATGCGCATGTGAGTACATAATTTGGTTACGACATTTGCATATGGCGGCTGCAGCGCCTCCAAATTCACTCTGGGGATGCGGTTTAGGCCCGGAGAGTAGTTTATCGGCGGCAGGGGCGGGCCCACTTCAAAGGAGTACGCGACTCGACGGGCGAAATGTCAATTTGGCGATTGGACATCTAGTTGGCAGCGTTCGCGGAACAACTGACTTTTTAGTGTCTGCAGTCAGGCGCAGATTTATCTCCAAGGACCTACACAATTTTTTCTCGAATCAAGACAGTTGTGTTATGGGTAGTTTTACACATTAGGAAATTTTGAGGGGGCTCAAGTTGTAGCCCCTTAATTTAGCAATGAAAATTGTTTATTATGAAATGTTAATTACATAAGTTCAACTCGGCTTGTATCTGGGCACTGAAATTCAACTCGTTTAAATAAATAAATCTACATCAAATACGATCTCAAATAGGGAAATTTCTCACTTCCCTGTGGGGCAACTTTCCAAAATTTACGACGTTAAATACAATAAAAACTAAGATGTTAATTATGCCACTAAAATTAAAGTGACGATAGGTGTTACTTGAATTCAACCTAAATAAGCATTAGTTTTTTGGTTAGTTGGATTAGGTAAGGATTAGATAACAAACTATTCGATTTTTGCCAACGTTTCGGAGTTAGATTTTCCTTCATCAGGGCTAATCAATGTTGTTATTGCTGTCATGTAAGGTGTAAATTACGACATTGGCTATTACTATTTATATACATAAATCAACAAAACACTATTTTCAGGACAACACACTTTAAAAATTACAAGATAGTAATGAAGTTAGTAAGTAAGAATTTTTAAAATGTGTTGTCCTGAAAATAGTGCTTTGTTTTTATCTTTGTACTTTTGCTACATATGTATATAAATAGTACCGCCAATGTTCGTAATTTACCACCTTACATGACAGCAATAACAACATTAATTGAGCCTGATGTAGGAGAAATAAAGCGCCGAAACGTTGCAAAATCGAATAGTTTGTTATTTATTCCTGGACCTAATCCAACTAACTAACAGAGAAGGAGATTGCCAAATTCCCCACAGATATGCTAAATAAGCATGTTAAAGTTCTCTATTTTCATCACTTTATTCATTACTGAATATAGGCGATAGAAATCCTCTATAATTTCCATGTCGGTTACAAATAGTACCTTTCTTACTATTCAAAGTACGGAGGAAGTTAACTTAATGAAGTTTCGTGTTTCGGCCTTCAACTCGCCAAACGGTGAGTTGAAGCTGAACTGTCATTGTCGTTTTTTGAGTCTGGGCCAAAAAACTTCTCACTCACCTAGTACGTATTTACATAAACAATATTAAATATCTTTTAGATAAATATTACACAAAATTGTTCAGTTGGCTTGCATGTATTAATTTATTAACATTGAATTTAATACAAAGTACTTATGCTTGTTTCGATACATATTTTGTAAAAAAAGTGACACAATATTTTGTAAAAAAAAAAGTGATTTTATTTTTTTAAATCCTCGAAAATTCCCTAGATTGCTTATGGTTTGGGTTCGTCATATTTGATATTCTCCTTACCTTCTTTAAAAACTTATGGGTGATGGGTAATAAGTAAAAACCGAGCTTACATTTGAATTCAGCACATTGTAGTAGACACAAAAAACATAAAAAAAAAATTCAGGGACGACAAAAAAATTAAAATGCAGAACAGTGTAATTAGAGCCAGTTAAGAAGATAGCCCAAAAATGAACAAATAAATAGTGTTTTGCAAATATTTTTTTTGTTAGCGTGAAGTATACAGTGTTTCCTTTTTATTTCTAACCATAAAAATGAACAAAATCAGCAATAATATCGAAAGTAAAAAGATAAGAAAAATTCCGTTCTGGCCTCCATTCCTAAATTTTAAGTAAAACATAACACTAAGATCAAACCCCGGGTCCAACCCACTTATTCTATACGTATTTTGGGTCGCTGAATCCGAATCCGGGATTAGTTCTGGTGGGTTGGTTCGTTATCTCTGTCAAAATGCAAAAAAAGTCTCCAAAATCGCACCATCATGAAGGCAAACAGAATTATCGCATCATTTCATATGTCTTTTTCGTCGTCGAATCCGAATTAAAAGTTATTTTGAACCATATAATATTTTTCTCATGAAAGTGCGAAAAAAGGCAAAAAACGTTTCCAAAATCGCAAAAGTGTGTTTTTTTTTTTGGGAAAAACCTGGGAGTGGAAAATTTTTTTGACTCCAATGGCTCATTTCTTATGTTTGTATGAACATTATTTTATTAAAATAATGTGGGAATAGGATTTTATTACTGAAATAGCTCATTTTATATGTTTCTTGGATTATTCGATCTAAATCTGGGTTTTTTAAAACTTTAAAACAATATAAATTTGTAAAAATGCAATAGAAAAAAAAACAACTGCAAAATAGTGACCATAGCCGCCAAGTACATCATTATGTAGAAAAAATCTTGCAGCCAGAACCAATTTGTCAGAATTCATCTCCCACCATTCACATTATTTCCCTTTGCTGTAACTCTATTCTCTTTAAAAGATCTATGCGATGACTGAAGTTTTCGTTTTACTCCCTTGCGCTTACATTCTCTATTCAATATCCAGCAATAGTCAACCATCATAAGGATCTAAACAATCCAAGAAATATATAAAATGATCTATTTCTGTAAAAAAAATCCTATTCCCAGGCTACTTTTACAAAAAGACACATTTTAGCGTTTTTCCCTGTTTTGAAATATGTTTCGAATTTCTATAATATAACGTGCGTACCATAGCTGGAAACGATACTGAATTCGAATTTGTCAACCCAAAAAACATAAGAAATGAGCTATTGGTTGACTCTCAGATTTTTCCCACAAAAAGCGACATGTTTTAGCATTTTCACGAAAAAAATTTGGCGTCTTTTTTTTGCATTTTGAGAAAGATAACGAGCTAACCCGCTAAAACTGACCCCGAATTCTATTCTACTTTCTTTTTTCTTACTGCTATTTCCTCTTTAGAGAAAATTGGAGAAAAACTAGTTTTACTGGAAAAAGTTTGCTTTTGCAGCAGTTATAATGAAATTATGGATTTTTGAGAAGTTCCTATTTTCAGATCTAGGTATATTGTACCTATGTAAAAACAAAACAAGTTTTTGTTATGGATTTGAATCACTTTCATTAATAAAAAGAAAAAACTAATACTGTAAGAGAAGCATAAAAAAAAAGTTTAAAACTGGATATTTTTCGAATTTATCTCGAGGTGATCACGAATTCTTCGCTGTCGTAGCTGCTGCTAGAAGTTTGTGGTGCAGACACTTGGAAATTTATCAGTTCCGGACATGAAGGTATACCTAAGACAATTTCGGACCCTGGAGCACTCTTTGATGGTAGATTTGAATAAAAAACACAGGCCCAAAAAAAAAGTGTCTGGTTCTGGGATCGAGACTAACTTTTTCTTATGTATTTTGTGCCGCTGAATCCAGATTCATCATAAAAAATAGGGGTTCCGCAGCTAATTTTGAAAATAACCTCAAAAAACTGTCGAAAACGAAGTGTTTCGGTTGTAAAAGCTTGAGAAGACCAAAAAAATGCCCCAAAGGCCATTTGCCGTTGATCGAAATAAAAAAGGGGTTCCCGTTTTAAGTCCTCAAAACGTGTAAAAGCTCAGAAAAATTTTCTTACTTCTCCTATGAAAAAAGAGGTTTGACCAACGCATGGAGATAACCTAAACTTTTTTTAATAAAAGGTTAAAGGAAGGGATATTTTAAAAAATTTTTTCTTAATTCCAACATTAAAATTTGGTTTAACAAGTAATTTCGCTCCTCGTTAAAAATTTTATACTTTGTCAGTTAGCTAAGTGTCTTTGTTTCTTCTGAATTCAGAGAAAACAAAAATAGGCAAACAAGTTGTTGTTCTGCTGGAATTCTGGGATTCAGTGGCACAAAATCTAAAAAGTTGTCTCCTTCCCGGCATGGTTCAGTTTTTACAACCAAACACGTTTACAGTTTTACTCAAAATGGCTGCGGAACCCTTTTATACGAATTCGGACAGCGTTCATAAAAAAGTTAGCTATCGCGATGGTTTCAAGCTTTTAAAACCAAGGGGTTATCTCAAAACCCTTGCAGCGAAATAAGAAAGGTCTCCTCCACTTTGTGCCTGTGAAATTTTTTACTGGTTTTTTTTCCAGCATAGCACTTAATCACAATTAAAATAAACTCGGTGACCGTACATTTTTCCGAAAAACACAGGTTTTTGTTCTTTTTTTATAAGTCAGGAACTGCCTTCCTTCTTATTCCCTCTCAGGCCCTTCTTTCTTCCCCTTTGTCTTTTTCTAACTGGGGGGTATGGGGACTGGTTATGGGGGAGTTCTACAGCAAGGTGGGTTCCGGCTTCAAAAAGATATTTTTAACCCTTGTAAATTATATAGTGGCGCGCGCCGGGGGGGTGTGACATGTAACATGCATGGCGTCTTTTATATTTTAAGAAATGACTTTTATGCGTACAAAAGTCCACTTTTAATTAAGACGTCAAAGCTTAGGGTATCTAATTTTAACCTTTCGAAATTTTGGTTCCTATTCAAACTTGCCCTTATATAGAATAATTTATTTAAATACCTAGTTATAATTGCAATTAACATGAAAAAATGCTGTATTTTCACCGAAAAAAACAGTTTCTCGGTAACGCATATGGCTACAGCTCTGAAAAAATTAAAAACATAAATAATACAAAAAATAAAATAAATAAAAAAAAAAACAAAAAAGGAACTATTTCTTCCCACGTCCACGTCGTTAGTTCTGGGTCACGCCGAGAGGGAGGAACATAAGAAATTATTTTTTTGGTTTTTGTTATTGTAGTGTTCAAATCGTACCTAGCCTAACTTTCAAACATAATTTTTATTATACTATATTAAAAAAAATGTAAAATTAGCCTAAAGCATGTGTATATTGAAACAATCATTTTGAATTTTGAAAATCTGACTTCGGAATCGTAATCAGCGACCCCAAAAACCTATGTAAACCAAGTTTGGTCCTGATCCATTATTTTTTGAAAATTTTGTCCGCCATATTGGATCCGCCATTTTGCATTTTGAAAATCGACTTCGGATCAGCGACCCCAAAAATCCTAGTAGTCACTCTTATTTTATAATAAGTGTTAAGGAAAAATGTTCCCCTGAAAGGGTTGTTAAAATAATTATCACAAGATTTCACATTGACTAAGCACTACATCTTCCTCTTCTTTCTTCGTTGTTTTTCTTCTTCTGGAAAAAAATCCTTCTAAATCTATATGCAAACTGGACATGTCCAGCGAATCATCAGGATCATCTATGTTCAATGTCAGGTCACTCATAAAATCAGTCGTGTTTAGCAACTTTAAAATACTGGTGCTACCGACATTCATTCTCTCAGGGTCAGATTCTTCGAAAATATCAACGTTTGCTCTCACGGTAGAATATTTTATGATGCTCAATCGCAAGTTGCACTCGTCGCTGCAAAAGCAACTAAGAGTTTTCATTAGAACTGTTATGGGAAGTATGCATTTCCATGCACTTGGTGGACTTGCAGTGTCCTTAAATTTAAAAAAAAAAAAAAAAACGTAAACCCAGGGAAGTGATACACAGAGTAAGTGATATTTTCGATGTATTTCGCCAAAATCATGACTCGTAAACATACTTATACACTCGACATCGACATATCCGAACTTTTCCGTTCCGCAAAATTCAACATTTCCGAACTCTCTTCTGAACGACTGAACGCTGGCGCATGCGCAAAGGGTTTTTCTGGCTCATGTACTTTTCTTTGTTTTTTCGAGGTTTTTTATGCAAATGTAATACATACATGTGTACATGTTAATAAAAGAACGTTTTTTAAACAAAAAAAAAATGTTGGCAGCTGCAAAGGAGAGAGTGATGCAGGTAATTATTTTGTAATTCAAGGTAAAGATTTGTTTTATTGAACATTTTGTTGACGTAACCTATAATAATTTATAACTGAAATGAAAAATGATGAGAAAATATCAGTGGCGAAGCGTACGGGTAGACAAGGTAGACATTGTCTACCCAAAATTATTTCATTTTTTTGAATAAAAATATTTATGTATTTTCATTTTCCAATTATTGTATTCAAATTAATTTCCTGATGCCGACCGACCGAAATTACATAATATTATATCAATATGTTATTTCAATGTCCTGTTATCTGTTCTCTTAATTCTCTAAATTCTCAGTAACTAATCTAGAGTCCGACTCGACAATAAGTAATAGCCGGGTAAACATTTCCTAAGTATTGCGCTGCTGTCCCGTCTGTATACGGCGGAATTGGACGTATGCGAATGCGCGAATGCATGTGGTCAACTGCAATTGTTGCAATACTCCGCTCCTCCGCTCACCGCGCGCCTTTTTGAGTTTGTAGCTTATTATATTATATTTTAATTTTCTATTTATCCTGGGTTGTGTTTTAAATTGGTCATTGCTTTAATTGTTTCGTTGTGCGTTGTGTAATAAATAATAGATATTGAAAATAGGTAATAAAATGACAAATATAGAAGATCCTATCGTTTACGTTAAATAACATGGTTTTTCTTCGCTATCTCTAGAAGAAAAGTTGAATTTAAAAAATTCCCAAAAGCGACCTGACTTGAATCTATCGCAAAAAGACGGAAGAACCGTTCGTAAATTCCAAATAGGTTGGTATCAATCTTTTGCCTGGTTGACTGGAAGTGTAAGCACGAATGCAGTCTATTGTTTTCCTTGTGTTCTTTTTGGTGGAGAGAAAGTCTGGGCAAAAGATGGTGTGAATATTATAAAAAATTTTTGTTCAAAAAGCTAACAAACATGCTGCCTCAAAAAGACATATTACCCGCAACGATTTTGTTTTATATGCTGGAAAAGGTGCGCATAGATCATGCTCTCACTGAAGCAACAAAAATAAACGCTTTGCAACATAATTAAAAAGTTGCAAAAAATAGGCACGTTGTTGAACGATTAATTGATGTGGTGTGTTTTTTGGCGAAACAAGAACTTGCATTTAGAGGACATCACGAGACTGCTTATTCAAAAAATAAAGGTATATATTGTATGTTTTTTTTTGCTAAACATATCGCGTATCATACGATATGAAACAAATACCCTTTTTTTAGGAAATCATTTGGAAATACTAGATCTACTTGCTATGGAAGAGTCTGTTATGAAAGACCACTTGGAAAGCAGTTCAGTTTGCAAAGGAACATCGAGTGACATTCAAAATGACCTTATTGAATCTGTGAAATACGTAGTTCACCAAATAATTTTGGACGAACTGAAAAATACTGATTTTGTTTCTGTTCAAGCAGACGAGACAACAGATGTTTCATGTCGAGCGCAATTTAGCATAATTCTAAGGTGCATTTACAAAAACGAAAAAAACAAACATTTGTACTGTTTATTTGCAGAGAAAAGAGCCTTGCTAAGAGGCTAACCTTGGAGCAAAAGCTGGAAACTGATAAATCACGCAAAAAATGGTGTTAAAAATAATAAACTATGTAAGATGTACAATATTTGTAAATCGTCAGTGACAGAAATTCTTGAAAAAAAAAGAAATTTACTTGTCGGAATTTGAAAAAAAGACGAAAATTGAGACGAAACGGCCATTCGAAAGAAGTGTTTTTCACTGGTTTGTACATAGAAAAACTCTTGCAGAACCTGTCTCAGGTGTGCTGCTGAGGGAGGGCGATTTCCTCTTTGCTGAATTCTGTGACAATCGAAATGTTTGATAACAATCGCATTATTGTGTTTACATTTTTTTCTCGTTTAAATTTCGCGGTTTTTTGTCGTCAACCAATCAGCGACAAGTTCGGAAATATCGTGGGAAAAAGTTCGGAAGTATCGTGAGTTCGGAAATATAGAGTTCGGATATGTCGATGTCGAGTGTATAAACATTTTTGTTCCGTTTTAATTGTAAAAATCCGGGGATTTCTGTTTAAAATCTGACAACTTTTAAAATTAATTTTGGGGAAAACAAATTTTAGAACCTGGCCGCGCCGGCCAAGGCGGTTTAGACAGCAAAGCAGTCCGCCCGAGCCGCGATTAAGAGCCAAAAGCGGATCCGGCGAATCTCGAGATTCCGTAGCGGCGGAACAAAAACATTCCCCGATAGATATCCAGCGTACGGCGTGCCGGAACGGAAAGCCGGCGAGAAGAACAATACCCCCGGCGCTCCCGGCTTACCTACTACCTATATTATAAATAAGGGCCCCGAACAACTCGGTTAGAACAACAAGAGAGTTGCATCTGAACCAGCGCCGCGCGGCTAATTAATCATTCTACGGCATTGAGAGCGTTTTCCTGTCGTTGGGGGTTATTTATCACATAGACAAGGAGCGGGAGAGGGGCGGCGGCGAGGGGACGGGGGTGGGAGGCCGGGTGGCACGTACCTACGTCTACGTGGGAGGGGGCCGCGCGGCCCCTGGTCCAGGGTAATTACCCGAAGGATGCTGAGGCCACGCCCTGACCAATCGCGGGCCGCTGGCGCCCACCCTCGCGCCGCGTATCGATTGCGACGACGCGCATGCGCGCGCGCGCCCGCCGGACACTGGCCAGTCGGGCGGTCAGGCAGGGGGCGGCGAGGGGAGGGGGAGGCGAGGGGCGCGTCGGGGCACGGGCCGCGCAACACCCCTACGGGCGGAGAGGTCGCCGGGGTCATACCTACCTGAGTGGCTAGCTTGTGCCGTTGGGTTAATAATGAAGGGGCGAGAGCGGAGGGCGAGCCCTTTGTGGCCCGACGGGGTAGCGCGAATTTCCTGAAACATTGGCGTTTGCGCCCAGAAGAAATTAGAAGCGGGTTGATAGGGACAAGAACACGTTTGATAATTGATTTGATGATTTGTTTTGATTAGGCACTGTTATTACGGAGCCCTATTGCATAGGGCTCGAAAATAGATCAGATTAAAGAGAATCAAATTATCTAAAAGGGCTTTATGATGAAATATCGAAAAAAAATTCTTGAACGCCGTAGACCTTTCAAAGGAAACAAAAATTTCGAAAATTTTATTCTCGATGGTTTTCTTATGACGACTCTAAAAGCTGACGCTAAAAAATCTAAACCCAGGATCCAAACACTAGAAAGTTTCAATTTCCTTTTTCTTTCTTCTACGACCATTTTCTTCCAAGTTGCAGCTCTTTAAAAATGACTTAAATATTTGTGATATATTCTATATAGGGGAGAGTCTGGAACAGTGGCCACGCTTTTAAAAAAGTGTAATAAAAGCCAGAATTAACCTTTTTTCTCCATCCTGATAGCACTAGGTGACACATTCTACATTCTTCTCTACATATTTTCACTCTAAGGCTGAAAAAAATAATATTTTAACTAAAATTTCGGAGTTACAAAAATTTAAAATAAAGTGACCATCGTACATACCCTGATGGTACACTGGCCATTAGGATATGGTACAGTGGCTATTACCGTTATTAGCAGTTAAAAGTAGTTTAACTGCTAATCTTTAACAAGTACTATACATGGACAAACTAGGGTAGAAAACAAGAGTATAATTTTATTTACCTGGTAATGGTACCATTCTAAATAGTCCTCTTTCTAATGGCGGTACAGCAGTTATCCCTTATTAATATGATAAAGTAGTGGCCACTGTACCTAATTTTAACCTGACCACTGTACCATCAACTACATGTTTTTTGAAACAATGACTAATTACAAAAGCTATTTAATATAATCAAAATATTGTTATCTCAATAAACGCTTACATGTATTAAGTATAAATCGTCACTATTAGTTCACTTCGATATGAAGGTATTTATTCGTTACGCATTATTATTGATGATCACACTGCCAAAACGATAAGAATCTCGTACGCGTGGTAATTCATATGGAATATAAAAAAAAATATTTTCCCCGTAACTTGCAACTACACTAGGCGCAATTTAGGTAGGGAAGTTCAACTTTAAATTGAACACATGTAGTAAAATACAACGAGCGGTGAAAATTATGCGTAGTGAATAAATACCTTCATATCGAAGTGAACTAATAGTGACGATTTATACTTAATACATGTAAGCGTTTATTGATATAACAATATTTTGATTATATTAAATAGCTTTTGTAATTCCCCATTGTTTCAAAACACATGTAGTTGATGATACAGTGGTCAGGTTAAAAGAAGGTACAGTGGCCACTACTTTATGGTATTAATGAGGGATCATTGCTGTACCACCATTAGAAAGTGGACTATTTAGAATGGCTTTAGCAGGTGAATTAAATTATACGTACTCTTGTTTTCTACCCTAGTTTGTCCATGTATAGTACTTGTTAACGATTAGCAGTTAAACTACATTGCTGTATACATTTCAGTTGGTTTTCTAAATAAATTTAATCTACATTATTACTATTATTACTTTTGTGTCATATTTTTAACATAACACAGCTCCACAAAAAAAAAATGAAAAAATTTTATATATAGCTCCATAGTTCCATCATACCAAAATCCCAAAAAACCCTAGCCCTTAACCCCCAACCCCCTAACCCAATAACTTAATAAACCAGTAACCCCATGACCTCAAAATGTAGACCAAAAACCCTTATTACCCCTTGAATTTTAAACTCCATAACCCTATAATACCAAAACCCCCAAAAACACCAAGCCCTTAACCCCCAACCCCTTAACTCCAAACGCCTTAACCCAATAACCACATAACCTCAAAATGAAAGCGGCAAAGTCCACAATACGCTTCTTATTTCCAAGGTTAAGACTACATAGGTAGTCGACAGTCGACAGTACATAATGAAATGCAATTAAATAAAACTCCAAAAACCCTAGGCCCTAAACCCCCAACCCCTCAACCTCAAGATAAACGTGGCAAAGTTCACAATACGCTTTTTATTTCTGAAATTTGGGCTAGATAAGTTCTTTAACGGCGAATAACACAGCTCCAAAAAAGAAATCCTGGTCGATGATCTAGCTGAGTAACAAAATATTCTCTTAGGTTTTTGGACCATAACTGCAATGATCTCATGATATATAAGGTCGAGGATCGTTTTTGGATAATGGCCTACGTTTAGCCGAACCCTGGAACGACAACAGGGACGTAGGCTTCGTTCCCTTTGGGGTGCTTTTTTAGAGTGTGTTCCCCTTGCCTCACACTATTCGGGGTGTTTTTATAGTTTGATTTTTAAATATACTTTTATTGATTTCTATAAATGATTTTCAGCAGGGAGGGCTATGGAGTTTAAAATTCAATGGGTAATAAGGGTTTTTGGTCTACATTTTGAGGTTATGGGGTTATTAGTTTATTAAGTTATTGTGTTAAGGGGTTGAGGGTTAAGGGCTTAGGGTTTTGGGGATTTTGGTATGATGGAGCTATGGGGTTTAATATTCAAGAGGTAATAATGGTTTCTGGTCTAAATTTTGAGGTTATGGAAAATCTTGACGACATGGGGTTAAATGGTCCGCAGATTCGGCTTCAGCGACCTCAAAAACATGTAGTAAACATAGTCAGACCTCATCATTAATTTTTTCATTTTTTTATTTGTAGAGCTGTGTAATATATCTTTATTCTAACAAATATCACCCGTTTGCATTGTTTACTATTTTTCAAACGGTAATGGCCACCGTACCATATCTTAATGGCCAGTGTACCATCAGGGTAGGTGCCAGTGGCCACTTTATTTTAAATTTTTTTAACTCCGGAATTTTAGTTAAAATAGTATTTTTTTCAGTCTTAGAGTGAAAATATGTAGAGAAGAATGTAGAATTTGTCACCTAATGTGCTATCAGGATGGAGAAAAAAGGTTAATTCTGACTTTTTATTACATTTTTTTTAAAACGTGGCTACTGTTCCAGACTCTCCCCTATATAGAAAATATCACAAATATTTAAGTCATTTTCAAAGAGCTGCAACTTGGGAGAAAATGGTCGTAGAGGAGAGGAAAAGGAAATTGAAACTTTCTAGTGAAAGTTTCTAGTGTTTGGATCCTGGGTTTAGATTTTTTAGCGTCAGCTTTTAGAGTCATCATAAGAAAACCATCGAAAATAAAATTTTCGAAATTTTTTGTTTCCTTTGAAAGGTCTACGGCGTTCAAGAATTTTTTTTGATATTGCATCATAAAGCCCTTTTAGATAATTTAATGCTCTTTAATTTGATCTATTTTCGAGCCCTGTACGATGATTTTTCGCCGCGATATCAGCGTTCAAAGCGAAAAAAAGTCATTTTTGACTAGTAATAAATTACTCGGGAAATAATGAACGTACAGAAAATTCAAGTATGGTTTTGAAAACTGCAAAGTATCCTTTAGAAGTTTTAGCGATTGGTTTTTACTCAACAAAATTTTTGAAGCGAAATTGTTAATTGAAAAAGAGGTAAAAATTTCATAATTTGGGATATTTGCATAACTTGATATAACTTTACAAATAATGAATAGACTAAGGATATTGACTGTAACTTTTCAACCCTAAAGTACTCCAAAAAAAACCCTGTTCGGAATGGTTGAAATTGTTTGTGCTGAAAATTAAGGTAAGGATCACTATTTCACTTTTTATTCGTTTTTTTTTAGGTTAAAAGTTTTTTTAGCAATAATCCATCTCATCTCATTATCAAATAATATGAATCCATTGTTCCTCGTAATGAAAGAATTTTCAGTCATTAGATAGCTTTTTTTAAATACTGAACAAATATTTTTATATTTTACAATCCAAAGTTAATTTCACAAGATATACCATTTCAAGACGACCATATGTACTTCTCCTGGATTTTTATACATTGTAACACAATCTCGGGAAAAAAATGATGAAATCTTCATCGCTACATTAATCAACGTCTAGTTGATCAGCTTGAAGAGTATCAATTTTGAGATTCTTGAATAATAAATAATACTTGATCTTGAATAATGACATTAATAAATGTTACCTACTTACTTACACCACAACAGTTTCTTTTTTAGTTTCTGCAACTAAGGTTATTAGTGAACAATTTTTGCAACCATGTTGCCAATTTATACTTATTAATATATTTTAAATGCAATATACCTTAGATGTACCTACTTACAGGCACATTAACTGTGCAACGTTTAGATAATCCGGAGTTGGGTAATCGAAAGTCTACTGTAGTTGCTTTGAGAGACTTTTTTAAATTTATTCGAAATTTATACCAAAAGTGATTAGGACATAGTCTCTGCAACAACGCATTGGATGCCACAAACAACTTAGCTTTAGTTTCATGGTTTCTGATAGCTCATAGCCTATCATAAAAACATGCAACAATATATAATTTTAGTCTGGAAAACTTTTTCAATAATAAACTTGGAATAACATCTCAAATTATGGTTAAATTATGGAAGGTTTTTTATTTATTTTTTTATGAAATATATCGCGATCTGCTGAAGCAAACATACACATGTCATATATTTTTGAAGAGAGAAAAAGTCGAGAAATCAGAATATCCAATAATATATAGGGTGTTCTATTAAAAAAAAAAAAACAAAACAATGTGAAAAAATATATGCAAAAATCTACAACTTCTGTCTCACGAACTTGTTTCTAATGTCAATAATAAACTCGCAACTTGTCAAATTATGGAAACTAGCCCTGAACATATGTACAAGACTACAAGACGATGTACTTGATGACGACGTACTTGATTAATGTAGTATATATTAACAAAATAACAGTATTCCAACCACGTTAAGCAAGGGCGTAGCCAGTATTTTGCCATTGTTTGCAAACCCCGTTTACTAACTATATCGGGGGCGAAATATCTGATTCAACTAAAATTCGTATCAGAACATTAACGACCTTATTACCGCTAAAATCTGTTGTTTCGTCCACTGTCATCAGCCACAGTTTATTGCGTATATTGATATTTCTTTCTGATATTATGATCTTCTTTGATTTTCCCATCACACGTTGAAATGTCTTCTGTAAATATGTTTGACGCAATGTAACTAGACAATGGAAAATCGGATTCATATTTGGCAAAACAACGTCTAAAGCAAAATATTGTCCACCACGTTCAACGAAAGCACAACTTATTATGCACAAATCAAACCAAAATTCCTCTTTTCTGACAGTACCAGTAATATTTTGTTGATGGATATTCGAATCTAAATGTCTTTCACATTCTCGGCGATCACGAAAGATACATATGTATATCGACGATTGCAAGGAATATAATATGTGATTCGTCTATTTTAAAATTGTCGTAATTTTCAATAATCTGGTAATAATATGTAAATACAGTACACGAACTCACTAGTTAGTAACTCGCAACAAAATTTTTTTTTCTATGCGGACGCCTGTCATTATCAGAATAGCTCGCTGTCTTACGGAGAAATTGTATTACGGCGTCCCGGTTTCCCGCACGGGACTTCGTTCGGGACGTCATTTTACGCACGATCAATGGCGTGGGTATACAGGGGCAAGAAATATGCACTTAAAAAATACGATTTATACTTTAATTATCATAGAGTTGTATAGTGACGGCTCTGCGTGACAGCATAGATTCGCGGACCCCAACTGTTATTATCACAAAGTGGATTCCACCGATAGCCTATAGCAGACTACAGTTATTTTCCACAATAAAACGGTAATATTTTAAGGCTGAATATGAAACACAACGGTCAAGTTTGATGATCTTTTTTTTGACAGCTCTTTATTTTACAAATACACACCACATCATTTTGATCAACTTGAATTTGAAACATTGTTTTCTTAAATTTACAAGAGTTATGGAAGAAACCGCCTTAGGTGGAACACCCTGTATGTGGGTGTGATAATCACTCCCGAAAGGAGGAGAGTCGATTTTCGATTTTTTTTCGAGAGGCGGTTTTTGCCCCAAATTATTTTTGGATGAAAACATCAGAAAACATTTTTTTATCTACTAACAATAATAAGTCGATTTTACCCTAAACGTACCATCCTCCACCCCCTAGTCCCTCCCCCCCTCTCAATCCTGAAAATGTCATCACTTGGTAACAGCGTTCTTGGGGAGGTACATATATCGCTTTCAAACATATATTTGCTTTATAAAATACCACACTACCACACTAACTCTCTTTTAACTGTATCCGCTCTCATTTATCATTTTTCCCCATTCTACTATTTATTCGTTTGCGGGAAATATAAATGCAAAACATCCGAGCTTGTTTACTAAACTTGACCAGGGTATCCTGGGGTTTTTGGGGTCGCTGATTCCGGACCCGAAATCCGTTAACTTGTATCACATAAAGTTCAAGGTCATTTGAAGGTCAAATTTTAAAAAAAGCTGACAAAGAAACTCATAAAAATAGATAAATACGTTTTTGACGTCTTTGAATTCAATTTCAGGCTTTGTTCAATCGCTCGCTGTCCATTAGAGGTCATTTCAAGGTCAAATCAATATTATGCTAGAGTGAAGTTGAAGAAAACGCCGTGTAATGAAATTGAATCACTTTATGTCAGGAATGGCAACAGAACCGGTTCTTCAAAAGCGGTACGGTTCCGCTTCCAGAACCGCTTCCACTTTGTCACAAAAAGGAACCGCTTCCAAGAGCGGTTCCGGGGTTTTATTTTGGAAGCGGTTCTGGAATCAGGACCGGTTAACATTTTTGTGCGGTATTGGAAGCGTTCCTGTTTTTAAAAAAGATGGAACCGGTCCAAAAAAATATTTTACCGGTTCTCGTTTAGAACCGGTTCTGGAAGCGGTTCTTAGATAGGAACCGCTGCAATTTATAATACAGAATTTTAAGAAGAGGCGATATTATTAGACTAACGGCTATATCGGCAGAATCAGGGATCAGGGATCGCGAAATGAGGTTTTAAAAAAAATTACAGAAAGTTCTTAATGGAGTACACTGGTTAAACTTAATTACGGCTTCAAAATCTGCACACACACGTCGTTATTGTCGGGCGAAACGCAGTACCCGGCGATATTAAAGAACTCCTTTTGTAAGGTTAAACATGCTTTTTATGAAGGAATAAACGAATCATTTTGATCGCCAGTCAAAATTTGGTTAGATTTTGAGAAGATTGCACCGTTTAGGGGTGAGACGTAAATTACGTCATGAATAGTTAGTTTTCCCTTCCTTACAGATCACAATCGTACTGAAAGTGTGTGCATCCCTCTAGGTTGGTTGTGTAACGTTTTGGATTGTTGTGATCCTAAAATAATGATTTTAGGATCAGTTTATTTTTGTTAGTATTTTTGATTATGTTAATATTTTTATTTCCGTATTCCATGTTCGATATTGAACATAAAAGTGATAATTAATAAAAATTATAATCAACTAAATGACTTTTAGTTTGCTTCATCTGATCAACGGAAACCCGAATTGTAACGTTAAATATTTCGGAGTAGAAAAAACCACTCTGAAGCTCCTTAATTTAATTGATTTTTTGTGCCAAAAATGTGTCCATACTTGGCCCAGATAATATATTCGATATTTTCTCCTATTTTTTGTATGTACAGTAAAACTCGGACATAACGCTTCCCGAATATAACGTTCTCCCGGGTATATCGCTTTTTGAGGTAGCTGAATCGGAGGGTCAGCATAGTCCGTTTAAGGTAAAATCGACTTATTATTGTTCGTAGACATTAAAAAATATATTTCTGATTTTTTTCATCCAAAAATAATTTGGGGGGAAAACCGACCAAATCGACCCTCCTCCTTTAAACGGTTTTTTCTAAATTCTACCAATTTATCCAATCTCGAATCACTACACGAATTGTCAAAATCAGCCCAGTGAAACAACTTAACAAATCGGCTAAATCAGTAATAATTTAATTTCAATCGCCTGAAACCCATTAACGCCCAAACGACACCAAATTTTAGTAAGTTTTCAACGGGTTTATTTTGTATGTTATTGGACTAAAAAAAAATTGCATTACCACTATCCGACGCAAAATTTGATGCTCTTTCAGAATCCGAGAAAACAATTTTTTCTGATTTTTTTTTATATGTTACCGGAAGAAATTCATGATCTAATCATGATAAAGGGTGATCACAATAGTTGAAGTTTAACAGGGAATTTTTATATAATCATTGAATCACTCCTTTTTATAATATGGCGGCCAGAACGTAAAAATTCTATGAAAACCTTAGCTAATTTTTTTTCGAAATCTATTGAGTTTAGCAAAAAGTATCTAAGATCAAGAATATCTTAAAATTAGTCAAAGAAAACCCTCCAATTCAAATTTTTTTCAGAATTTTTAGAGATGATTTTTGGTTTTTCAAAAATGGCGAAAAATTGAAATATTCAAATTTTTTTTTTAATTCTGAATAAATTTGAGGGTATTCTTAGTTCGATTCTAAGATATTTTTATTTCTTAAAAATTTTTACCAAACAATACTTTTCGAAAAAAAATTATCAAAGTTCAAATGTGAAATATGTTTGTACCTGTACATACAGGTATGTACATGTACAGGTATGTATTATACCTGTACATGTGTATGTGATTTAAACTTTGATAAAAAAAAATTTCGAAAACTATTGAGTTTGGTAAAAAAAATTTAAGAAATAAAAATATCTTAGAATCGATTTAAGAATACCTTCAATTTTTTTCAGAAGACTAACAAAAACTAGTTGAAGTTTAACAGGGAATTTTTATATAATCATTGAATCACTCCTTTGTATAATATGGCGGCCAGAACATAAAAATTCTATGAAAACCTTAGCTAATTTTTTTTTCGAAATCTATTGAGTTTAGCAAAAATTATCTAAGATCAAGAATATCTTAAAATTAGTCAAAGAAAACCCTCCAATTCCAATTTTTTCAGAATTTTTAGAGATGATTTTTGGTTTTTCAAAAATGGCGAAAAATTGAAATATTCAAATTTTTTTTTTAATTCTGAATAAATTTGAGGGTATTCTTAGTTCGATTCTAAGATATTTTTATTTCTTAAACATTTTTACCAAACAATACTTTTCGAAAAAAAAATTATCAAAGTTCAAATGTGAAATATGGTTGTACCTGTACATACAGGTATGTACATGTACAGGTATGTATTATACCTGTACATGTGTATGTGATTTAAACTTTGATAAAAAAATTTTTCGAAAACTATTGAGTTTGGTAAAAAATTTTAAGAAATAAAAATATCTTAGAATCGATCTAAGAATACCTTCAATTTTTTTCAGAAGACCACAAAAACTATATATAGCCTTTATATGAATTAAAATATTCTTTCTGAACAGTATATTTGGTACGTTTCCCCTTTATTTCCCTTTATGTGTACATTTTTCATGACTTTTTGAAAAAAAAGCAATGGTATCCTGTAGCTTAAAAAGTTGACGTGATTGACAAAAACTGCTGTTATTTTTGGATTCAGAGGCCAAAAATTAGTCAAAAACAGGTCTCCAGATTAAAGACAACAAAATTACTGTTCCCCTGTGTTATATACAAATTCTCTGTTAAACTTCAACTATCGTGATCAGCCCTGATCATGATTAGAGCATGAATTTCTTCCGGTAACAGCAAAAAAAAATCAGAAAAAATTTTTTTTCGAAAATTTTCACGTCTCTCATGTTTAAATCGACCATATATTTTTTTCTTGATGTCTAATCGGAATTTTGAGCTCGGGTTCTGAAAGAGCATCAAATTTTACGTCGGAATAGTGGTAATGCAATTTTTTTTTAGTCCAATAACATACGAAATAAACCCGTTGAAAAAGTTGACGTTGTTTGGGCGTTAATGGGTTAACACGGTTATCCAAAAATAAAACTCAAACGGAGCGCAGAACGCGTAATTAGGGCAACCCGCCGCCTACTACGGTTTATCACTTTTTAATTCCGTCCCGAAAATAATAAGAATAATGAGACGCGGGACGACGCCGGGAAGAAGCGGCGGCGGCGGCGGCGGCGGCGGCGGCCCGTGACGTCACCCCGAGCGCGAGAGGGAATGAGAGCAAAGTGGCTCGCGTTTAAAAAGTGCGCTAATTATGAATGAGGAGCGGCGCGCAGCGTGCCGCTGAATAGTAGGACTAGGTCATGGTTCCTTTGCCCGGCTTTTTCTTATTCCTTTTTGAAAAAAGTCCCGCGCCAGCGGCGAGACGGGAGCCGCGCGCCGCCCGAGCGCCTCTGAATTGCTCTTTAAAATTCCAACTTTGTTTTAGGAGCCGCGGAATGGAGAGCGCCGCGACTCCGTCTGCGAAAGAGAAATCTCCTTTTAAAAATACATCCACTTAGCGCTCAGCTGACTCGCCTCGCGCGCGCTGCTTCGACGCCGCTTATTTACAATGGTAATTTTTACGCTTACTCTCGCTTTCGCGGGAACTCGTCGCGCTGAATTGGAATCTTCGGCGCGATCCGGTGCGAATTAATAACGCGGGGCAGCAAAATATGAGTTTCTCTGGTGTCGAGAATAATTCTGGGCGCGTGTATATGGGGACCGTCCGCGAGAAAACGGTGCGACATGCGACAGATCCAAAATGCAGTCGGCACGGCGCACAGTGTTTCCTTTTCTCGATTTCGTGGCCAAAAAGACTTTTTGTTATTGGAATGGGCTGAAAATTTGTATACAGGGGTCTTTCAGGTCG
Organism: Aromia moschata; assembly: GCA_029963805.1. Lineage (NCBI taxonomy): Eukaryota > Metazoa > Arthropoda > Insecta > Coleoptera > Cerambycidae > Aromia > Aromia moschata. The sequence goes on from JAPWTK010001217.1 coordinate 29,961, forward strand.
GTGATTTCGAAAATGCAATTCTTTAAAATTCAAAATGGCTGACCCAAAATGGTTGCAATTTTTGTTGAAAAATCGTTTATTACAAACATGGTACGATTTGATGTACTTATTTATGAATTATTATTTTAACAATGAAATTGAATTTTCGAAATTCGAAAGACGGTTAAAATTTCTTAGGAAAATATATTTCGTGCAGGTATAGGATACTCATATTTGGATAATATATTTTTATTGTACAATAAACTAAAATACATTGATTAAATTTAACTACATGAATAACTAGTGTGACTGCTAGCTAGCAGAGCTCTTCGGAATATTCCGAGTCGCAATCGTCTGAGGACATATCGGATAAATCTGCGCCTTCAGCCTTGAATGTAAAGCTTTTTCAATTGCTTCTACTTTATCGCTGACTTTGGTATTTCCGAGATTTTCAATCATTAAAAAAATATATTTTCTTCATAAAGAAATTTTTTTCTTGGAGCCATGTTTAATGGTGTTCCTAAAATAAGAAACACAATGTTAAATTACAATTCATAAAAATTAGGAAAACAATGTATTAGGGATTACTCCTTAAAATTATTTTCCCCGAAAGAATGCGCATTAGAGAAGCCAGGTAACCTTTTCTTAATACCTAGCCGACCGCAACTCTCTAAAACGTCTAGCGCCGAAATTTCTCGGTCGCGCGGCCAAACTCTAACGGCTCTGAAATGTGCTACCGCACCTCTCAGCAGCCAAATTTGGTCTCTATTTAAAGCTTATTTCTTCCTCTTCATGCTCCATGCAATTTCGAGGCGGAAGTCGGCGGAAGTTTTTACTAAACATCTGTCCGAATGTTTTTCTACCTCAGAAAAGACGCGTTTTTACCGGACTACATTCTAATACACATTAATTACTTAAAAATAACAAATCTTTATCATTTCAACGTTAAAAAGTAATCTACATACCTTTAGGAACAACGTCCAAAAGAAATTTTTAAAAACAATTCACTAGTTCGAAAAATATTCACTTCACAATATAACTATATCGGCAGAACGGCAAGCGCGTTATACGTGTAGGTGCAGGAACCTCAACTTTCAAACTGTTCCCTTGTCTCAGGTAATAAACCCAGGAACCTGTCCTTCGAGATTATAACGTACCAAAGCCCCCTCTACAACATTACAATGATGAAAAATTGAATTGCCAATCTTCGATTTCAGTATTTTTGGCCAAGAAATCGGGAAAAGGAAACACTGTGCGGCGTAAAGTGACCGAAGATCCGCATCTGCCCTAGGATTCTAACTGGGTATCGTATTGAATTCGATACGATTGGAGTTTCTCTCGAATTTTCGCTCGGGTATCGTCGGAAAATTGCGATAGAACTATAAATTACAAGAAAAGGACTGTGAATTTTATAAATAACTAGCGACCTGCCCCGGCTTCGCGCGGTTTACGACATCACATTAGAAACCTCTAAAATTATCAGTGTTTCTCTACTATATTATGCATGTATTATACATATAAACCTTCCTCTTGAATCACTCTATCTATTAAAAAAAAAACGCAGGCCTTCGACGCGCTATCTATAGGCACGCGCCGCCGGCCGGTACCGCCGGATAGCGTTGCGGCGGCAACCGCTATCCCTGTATTTTAAATCTGTAATATCTTAAATATCTTAAATCTGAAAATATTAATTTAAATTACATGCTGTAAAGGGCCATATTGATCTATATTAAATGCACGATGTATTTAAGGTACCTAATTAGATAAGGATTAATGCTGTATTGCTTAAAATCGCTTCGTAAATAAGCCAATATTTCTCGTAAAAAGTAAAGGTTATAAAATGATTATTGTGGGTTATCCCCAAGAGATAGACATATACCATCGCGGACTTTTTTGTAGACCTTTTTTAAGGTGTACAATACTGTAGTACATTATTTTGATCTATCTCGTCGGGTTCAGCCAGCGTTTGCAATGTAAGCGCAAAAAAAATGTGTTTATTTACGACATCACATTAGAAACCTCTAAAATTATGAGTGTTTGTCTACTATATTATGCATGTATTATACATATAAACCTTCCTCTTGAATCACTCTATCTATTAAAAAAAACCGCATCAAAATCCGTTGCGTTGTTTTAAAGATTTAAGCATACATAGGTAGGGACAGACATAGGGAAGCGACTTTGTTTTATACTATGTTATGATTATGATTATGATAACAACAATGTTCCTTTCTGTGACTAGTTCTGTACCGATAACGTAGAGGGAAACTTAAAACGTAAATCTAATAGGCGTCTCGCTAACCATAATCTGTTATATAAAAATAATAAACGCAAAAATAATTAATTTTAAAGGGTTTGTGTTTATTTTCGTAAAATTTTTTTTGTGAACATAACTGAACTTTTATTTTAAGTTCGTTCTCGTAGATACCATCCATAGGACATTAAAGCAGGATAAGTATTTTTGAATAACGAGAGTATTAAACAGGCATGTACAAGGTGTGTAAATTAAGTAATGATACTGGCAACGTAGCGCCCGATCTAGCAACACTGCGGAGACGGGATTTGGAATGGCGGTAGGTTAACATGTAATCCTCTACCTTCAGTACAAGTTTGAACTTGTTAGAGTCATGTCTTTGTGACTACCGTAAACCGGCTTTTGAAAATGAGTGATATTAATTTTAAGCAATGGTGTACTATCAGGTTTTTTAGACTTGACACAGCTCAATGGATACTTTTGCAAAACTTCAGCACGCCTACGAAGACAGTGTTTTTTTAAGAGCTCAGGTTATTCGGTGGTTTGAGGCATTATCAGGAGGAAGAGAGTCGACTGAAGATAATCCATGCAGCGGAAGGCCTTCATCTTCAAGAACCGATGAAAATGTCGATAGAACACGGGATCTTGTGCGTTAAGATCGTCGGTTGACAAGAATTATCGGGGAAGACTTAAATTTGAATCACACCACTGTTCATCAGCTTTTGACTAACGAATTGGGGATGAGAAAAATCTGCGCAAAAATGGTTCCAAAAAACCTTTCGCAAGAACAAAAGGACAGGAGAGAAAGGTGTCTTGAGGTGTCTTCTTACTGGCGATTACTGGTGATGAGACTTGGGTGTTTGAGTACGACCCGGAAACCAAGCGCTAAAGCATGGAATGGCACACTTCAAGCTCTCCAAGATTCAAAAGAGCAAGAATGAGCAAATCGAAGATCAAATGCATGCTGATTTGATTTTTTGATAACCAAGGAATTGTCCACAAAGAGTTTGTGCCTCCAGGCCAAACAGCAAATCAACAGTTTTACAAAGAAGTTCTTGAAAAACTTCGAAAAAAGGTCATGCGTGTGAGACCAAACATCAAGAACAACAGGATGTTACATCACGACAATGCGCCTTGTCACACAGCCATTTCAGTAAACGAGTTTTTAGCCAGTGAAACATCCCTGTGGCTCCTCACCCTCCTTATTCGCCTGACTTGAGTCCTTGTGACCTTTTTCTCTTCCCGGGATTGAAAAATCACCTCAAGGGACGTCATTTTGAGACCATAGAAAACATTCAAATGGCTGTAACCGACCAGCTGAACGCTATTCCAGTATATGAGTTTCAGCACTGCTATGAGTAATGGAAGAACCGCCCTCAGCGCTGTGTGGCTTCCCAAGAAAGTTATTTTGAAGGAGAGAATACTGAATTGTAATTATATTCGAATAAAAACATTTTTAAAAAAATCAGTATCATTACTTAATTTACACACGTCGTAGATGTATCTAATACTATAAACGCTTGTGTTCAATAATTCAAACACGCATTTAATAATATGTAATATGTACTTTTCTATTTTTTTTTTTAGATTTATTTTTTTTAAGATAGTTGCCCATTGGCAAATTTTCTTAGAAGCGATGGAACAAAATTCTGTTATCGCTACTGGAAAATTTGTTGGCCCTCAGGCGAGATACATATAGAAAACTGTGAGCTGAAACGACACAAAAACTCAATGCTCTTGGATTCAAGACAAAATGGCAACAAGTAAATAAAACCAACATCATTAAATATTTTATCTTTTTTATATATTACTTTTCAAACTTGGACTGATTTTAAATATAATTTAAAACAGAAAACTGTACATATCTGAAGAGGTTTGCCTTAATCTGGTGGAAAACCATTTGAAGGAGAATCATCCGAGCTGGAATTGTTGTGGCTCAATATTTTAGGAGACAATTTTGTAGGAATAGGTGAGCCTGAATTAGGCATCCCTACTCCTACAGAGCAAGAAAATATCGATAAACAATAAGCCTTTTTTCCCTTTTGAAACCCTTGTTTCCTTTGATATACCACCCGCGATGACATTATTTCTTAAACTTGGCGACAATATATTTATTAATCTCCTACCTTTTATTTAATCGATATTACTCTACAAAACATCTATCAGGCACATTAAACATTCGGTTTCACCCCTTAATTATTGTGGACCAAGTGTCAATCTACGAATACGGCGATTTTGTTGAATAATTCCGTAATGAAATACGGGCAGCATTTAATATATTGCTAAGGTTGGAGCAGTGTATGAAAATAATTAGCTATATTTACATGAATTATCATACGACATGATTTATAAATAATCAAATCACTAATCTTAATCTTCAAATAAACTTGAAATTTTACAATCATAGACAAATGCAGGGGAAAGGTATGTATATACAAAAAAATACACGATCGCTCTAAAAATTAAAATGTCTACGCTTGAAGCAGCCGTAAATTATTGCAGAGCGGTAAAGAAGGTTAGATGATTAGAAAGAAATAGATATATTGTTTTGCTAAAACGATAGCTAGTTTGGTATCGAGATTTTGGTAATCGGTAAACATAATTAAAGATACTTTATGCAATACACAAGTGGGTGGCACCATTATCTTTCGTATTAGCCCGGACTCACACTGGGGGGGGAAACACAAAAATTAAAACCAAAAAAAAAAAAAACAAGAAAAACACAACCCCTTTTTTTTTCATTGCATATGAAAAAATATCCTGAATAAAAGTTTGTCATCATAACATTTACTACAAAGTCCTCAGGAATGGCCCGGATTTCATTTTCTGTTTGAAGTCTTCAATGTTATCTGGTCGATTGACATAAACTTTAGATTTTAAATACCACCAGAGAAGAAAATCTACAGGGATTTATGTCCGGGGAGAGCTTGCCATTCAATCGCCCATCCAACGTCCTGAAATTGTGCGTTTAAATACTCCCCGATATTTTCCGCAAAATATGGTGGTTCGCCATCCTGTTGGAACCATAGTTGTTGGTTAATAACATTGGAGACTGGTTTCGGGAACCTACCTACCTAACTAGGCCTGTGTCTAATTATTGGTTTAGGGGACTTTACTTTCCGTTTGGACAGTCAATCTCCATAAGTCCATCTTTACCGTTCACCGGCTCCAGACCAGAGTCTATCTCCGCGTTTACCGGCTCCAGACCGCTTTTAGCCGGTCTCTCATATCTTGTAAATATGTAAATAAATAACTGTACATATAGCCGATTAAAGTGCTTTACTTACCACGCCATCCTCGCCATATTTTCATCTGGGAACAACAGTCTGCAAGATGAAATAATATGATTTCTTAGCAGATTTAAATATTTTCAGAATGTAAATTTCCATCAATACGTCCTCCAACAATGCCTGCCCAAACATAATTGTTTTGGGGATTTTGGGAATGCACTTTTTGGAATCAATATTCTTGCGAATTTAATATTGCTATTAAATCTTTCCATCATGCCTTCACAAAATTCAGCCCTCTACCGAAGATCCTCATTGAACTCATGAACAAGTTGTAGTTTGTATGGACGTAACTTTTCTCGCTTAAATCAATTTTTAACTGACTGGTGAGAAAATTAAAAGTAGTTGTCTAGACCCTAGAAGATTGGAGTACATTGGATTTTCGTAGATATCTTGAAAGCAAGATATCCAACGCTTGATCTCCTCCGGTTGCAGTTCTAGGCCTACCTGATTAAATGGAATTCTACCAGTTTCTTGAAATTGCTTTACCAGAGGGCTTACTGTTGACTGGTTTATTGGAGATCTGTTGGGTACAATTCATTATTCATTAAACAGTATTCAAACTTGGTCTAGGGATCTCTGCATGTCTCCATTATTATTAAAATTTCAATGCTTTTCTTCTCACTCAAGCGATCCAGTATTTATTTATAAATCGTAAAATGCAAAAGCTAATAAGGAAATTATTGATGTCTGTTATGACTTAAACGTCACGAGAACATCTTAACTTCATATGTACTTGAATTATCTTTTTTTACTTGTTTTTATTTGTTTCAAACAGTTAACTTTAAACGTGTTTTTTGCCAAAATTTCTTTATGTAACCATATAAAATTTTCAGTGTACAATAAAGAGAAAAAGGCTGCTTTTTCAGTTATTGAAAAAAAACCTACGGATTGTTAATTAAAAAAGAAAGTTGGTCTCCATAACAACCAAAGGCGAAAAGACAAAATTATTCCATGTTGACGTAAACATGACAAATCAACTGACGAAAAACTTTTATCTAGGACATTCTTCCATATACGAGGTTATTAGAAAGTTGCAGGCATTGTGCGCGACTTTTTTGCCACCCTGTATTTTACCAAATTGAGGCGGGAGTGTTACAGTTTAGACAGCAAAAGCATACTGTTTAGCTACAAGTCACTTGTAGCAAAACTTTAAAGTGACGTAGTGTGTTTGAAGTATTTCAGGTTTGCAATGGATATGACTGGTTCCTAACCACTTACATACTATGCCAGTTAATATTTCATTAGATACATACATCCAATTTTACTACAGCGTTTTTTAAATATATCGTATTTTTATTCATTATTTTGATATACTTTCACACTTTCTTGAAGTGCTAAACTTATGATTGATCGGGATTGGTGTTTTAATTTACATTAATAAAATTTATTAAAACAGATTATCTCTTATTTATAATTTGATGATGAAATCAAGTGCTATTGGGTACTTACTAATAATTGTCTTTTTATTCATGTTACAGCCCTGCAACGTGGAATTCTTAGAAATCGTTGCTTTGTCGAATATGGAAAGCCAAAAGTTTTACGGATTCTAAAAAAAATATCTATTAATATAAATCTAATGGAAAGTGATGATGAACATGATCGTAACGGTGTGAAATTATCGGACAGCGGCAAAGAATAGGAATCTGAAGAATTTACTCCTAGCAGACTTAATAATTGTGGTTTAAATTATAGTTTGTTAAATGTTTATTATAATATCCCAATTGTACTTTTTTAGCGATATATTTTCACATAATCGACGCCTTCAACTTGGACGTGTTAGACGCAGAATTTCACAAGCTGCAATTCTATTACAAGCAAAAAAAATGTTAAAAGTATTCAATTTAGCTATATGGTGTTTCCTTTTGTTCTTCCTATTGAAAAATATAAATAACTATTTATTATACATCACTGATAAGCGTCTATTTTATTGCAATACTTAATTTGCAACAATTTTCTCATTTATTTTTAATTTCTTGTACTGGCTTTACACCAACAATAAATTGAAGAAGTAGCTTCATCATCAAGTAGCTTCAAGAACAAATTGGACTAGTGTAAAAAAAGCAAAAAAAAAGGTCATTGGAGGCAACGCCCGACTATTTTGATTTTTTATGTGGCCCCAAAAAATATAATTATATTATTAACATTTCCAAGGGTGTGTTGGCAAGAGGGATTTGAATTTGATATTGGTTTTGCGCTAAAACTAGTTTCGAGATTTGTTTTGTTAGTTTTATGTATTATAATCAAAAAGTAATGTGAAGGTCAAATCGCGAGGACCTAATGCTGTGCCAGACACAAATTTGACCAAAGAACTATAAGAATTTCCCACGTACCCATGAGCACCACGCGTAGCCCTACCCCATACCTACATAGGACCGCTCGTGCCCTCTATTACTGGGATGTCAAACCATAAATTGAGTCAGCGACAGAGTAGCAATCGAAGCTCGAACTATCCGTGCATTTCCCAGCTTTGGGGCGCATCCAACAGATGGCTTCCTGAGTTCAGTGGCACAAAAAATGCACATATATCGGTATGTAAAATGGGAATGTATAGTCCAGAACAGCGATATGAGAGAAAAAAATAATTTCAACTAGTCGACATAAGACGTTTTGTTTTTCAGAGAGTTTTTCCAAGGAAAATGAAACTGTTTTTCCTAGAACGTTTACACTCGCGAATGTCTCCTTAAATTTGTCGCTTTTCAAGTATTTTTGACAGCAATCCAATTGCAACAACACTGTAAATTAAGAGATTTGTAGTATTTCAATTTTTAATTTTGAAATTAACATATAATAAATTTAAATGTATAAAAATTGACGTCAAAATGAAAAAAGGGGGAAAACGGTTTTTTCATTTTACCGGGTGTTTGAGCAAATTCCCTCTGGCCAACGCTAGTATATTTTAGATATCCCTAAAATTTTTAAAAACCATTTGTTTACTATCCAACAACGTAAAATGATGATGATTAAACTATTTTATAATACTAAGACCAGACATCAAAAAAAAATGTCATCAAAGTCGGCCGACAAAAAAAAAAGGCGTATTTCTATTCTTCATCGAATTTATAACCTTATTTACTTGTCAAGACTGTCACATCACGTGACAGTCATTGTTTATTTTACAAATTGTGACAGTCACTTGTCAAAAGTTTGACATAACCGAAAAGCTTAGACATGACCGCCATTTCCATCTCTCTTGTTCTAGCCAGAGTCGATGACGTGTTTTTATTCATCACAGAAAAATTAGTAGACGTAGGTACATAAAAACTGTAAAAGAAAAAGTTGAAAAAAATCAAAAAAAAAGGACAGTTTGAAATTTTGTTTGTGTCCAATTATGTTTTTCACATTTTTTTTTTTTTTGTATTCTAGGGCGTTTTTTGAGATAAGCAACAAGCCTGCAATCATGTAGTGATTTGCATGTCGAATTCTAGCATATCAAAATAAATAAAAGGACATATTGGATCAATGGTACAACATTTTTCGGTTAATACAATCAGTCTTTTTCACATTTTTTGCCGTTTTTAGGTGTTTTTTGATTTTTTTGGGCATTTGTGAAGTTAGAAAAAAATCCTAACCCCGCGGAGCGATTTTAATACCACATTTGGTTTTAGTGCATCAGAATACATAAAAATACTGTATTTTCGTTGATTCTAAAGGACCTTTTCACCTTTCACTTTTTTTCATTAGCTGTATATCATATATCAGCATTACATATTTCCATTTTTCAACATTAACTAAACATACGAAGCTACAATATAAACCACATTGTAAATTTTTTGATTGCCCCAAATTTTGCAGAGGAGGGGTGGTTGGTTTGACAAAGGATGCCCCTTATATATTTTTTTTGTCATAACCAAAAGACAAATAAAAGCAGAAGCTATATAATTTTTGTAATTTCTTTATTTTGTCAATGTTGTAATTTTTTATTTATTGCGCGTAAAAACTATTTTAAAATGGCAAATACCTATATTAATACATGCACAGCATAGCATTTAGCTTTAACAAGAGCTAAAAGTTCAAGTCCACAGTTCAACATTATCATTTGTTTTCATACTTTGTTCACATATTTTTTTTCACATGTTTTTTGCATGCAAAGAATTATATTTTATTGGTAAATGTTAAACAACCGACTGGTAAATTAAAACCAGACAGCAAATTCCAATCTCTACATTTGCGTTATATCTACTTACGACCACTAATCTGTGAAGAACAGATTGAACTTACAACATGCATACAGTGTTCGACAATTTTTCTTTATACATACATAATACATACATAAACATACATAATATGTATATTTACATCACATTTTACACAAAATGATAGAATGTCTGAAATGTTACACAACCTTTAATAATTTATATTATAACTTGTTACAAAAATGAAACATTTACACCACTGGAAGAATCTATAAAATTTGACCAGTAATTTCATACCAAAGTGTAATTTAATAAAGTAAAATTTCATAATTGAACATACAGGTTTTTTCACTTTACAAAACATGTTGTTTATTCTGCGAATTAACTAAGAAACCTCAGTAGTTGACTCATAATGTTGAAATCATCTCTCGCGAATTTGGCGATTGTCGATTCACACAGGTGCAAAGAAAGGTTCCGCCTACCCAACGAGTCCTCTTTCAAGAATTTTCATCCACTCAAAATTTTTTGGAGGTGGTGGGTGGTAAAGAGGGTGATGGGACGTAAAGAGAATTTGAAGAAGACGGACGACTCGGGGTGTGCAAAAATGAATTCATGCATCCTCAAGAAAGCTTTCTGAGTCACCCCACACTTCAAGAGCTGCTTACAACCCCTTAGGGCGGCAAATTTTAGGGGGTGGGTTGGGTTGGAATATCACTTTTGGTGCTCAATCGGCCGTCCGCAGTGTGTTCCGCCAACTTCGAGAGCCTTCAAGTAATGACATGACATGAATTCGAAACAAAATGACTTGGGTGGGGGGTTGGTGTGGGTGTGATCTGGAAGAGTGCTTGAGTTGTCAAAGGGTGAAAGTGAGTTGTCCACCCACACCAATTTATTAGGCAGCATTAGGATCCATGGATTCGCCCAACAGAGGTCAAACCACGCAAAACCCTGCGTAAATGCAAAGGGATGGCTTAGGAGGGTCTGAAAATGGGTTGAAGAGATGAGACAACGACCAAATACACAGAACTTATTGAGAAGGTCTTAATGTATGCCGGGATGGAGTTTTTACCTAACAGCGTCCTTCTTACTCAATCCTGTAGGTGTCTGAAATTGACATCAAAATCTTGCGAATTCAAATTTCGACATGGGGTTGCTTTTCGGGTGTGGACAGCGAATCGTTTAAGTAACAATGTAGCGCCTTCAGGGCAATCAAACCAACCCTATAGGCTACCGAAATTTAAAAACCGTAAATCTCTATCTCGAATAGAACGCAAATGGCACTAATCTAAAAGTATTACGCTAATTTTGACGAGCAGTTTACTTGAATAAATTTGTATGTAGATCTATTCGAATAAAACAATAAACTGATTCTTGTAAATTGTGGATAAACTGATTCACAAATAAATTTGTACAAATAATATATTCCCTAAGTTTTTCCATATACTTTCTTTTAAGTTAGTTTCTTTATTGGTGAAAAAGTTCATAAAACTGTTATAATCTTAAAAAGCACAAAGCCTTCTGATACATTGACTCTCTAAGTTGAGTGAAAAAAAATTGTCTTGAATAATTGGTGTGGTGAATGTACTTTACAGAGATAAGATAACTTTAAATACAATTCGAGTTAACTTTTCATGTAACATTTTTGGTTTTATGGATTTTTATTTACAGAAACTTAAAAAATTGCACTTACGCATACCATAGATAAATTCTGTACTGTGTGTGGCATTGCTTGTGTTGGGTTAAAACTAATTCTTCAAAATTCCTCAATTCTTCAAAACCAATTCTTCTAATCAGTTCTTCAAAATACTTTTCATAATAAGCTACAGCCTATAACCAAACACTCCATCTTGTGATAACCAAAGCCGGCAGAAATGGGACACGCAACAATGTATTGCATACAGCGGAGCTTGTGACCGGAGCACCAGGTGACACTGGACTACTGCAATCAAATCGATCACGCAAATGCCATTTCATCGTCGGTAAATTGAGGCAACCCCTATGATATGCTACACCAGTTGCCTATCCGTTGCGTCACCATATACCAGTTTTAATGATGACGAGTATGAGAAGAAAAAGTGTGTCTGGTAACACAGCATATCTCCATGTAGGCACCTTTATAAAAAAAATCACGCTCCTATTAGTTTGTTAAGTACTGGAAAACAGTTTATGTGATGACCGTCACTTGCACGATCCAGTTTTAACACACCAATTACAAAATATGTCACCGAGCGTCAGCTGTTTACGTCGTGTGTGGGGTCGTGCCCCTATCATGTTACCTACCACATAGATCTTGTTAAGTATATATTTTTAAATGAATTGAAATATCTTCACACATTACAAATAGGGGTGTACGAATAAAATTCGAATCGAATCGAATAGTACTATTCGATTCGAACTCAAAAATTCAAAGTCAAACTCAAAACGCACGGTATCACCGGACTTCGATTTCGGCTTTAAGTTCTCTATCCCCATTCAGCACTTTGCTCTCTCATCTTCAGAATTCGACTATTTTCGGTACTAATCGGTTGTCAGCTGGGCAGAATAATAAATAAACAAGCTTTCCATTCCGAATTTTTATACGTATTTCTTTGTGCCGTATTTAATTGACACTTCTAGATTTATGTATTCTTCCTACAGCTTCATTAACATTGTAAGAAATTTAAGTACCTAATTGTTTTTTGTTTACATAATTTATTTATAGTGGTTTAAATAAAAAAATTAGTACCCATTAATAAGATTTATGTAACAAGCAGCATATACTCTAAGATCGAGAATACTCAATTATGGAGAAATTTGAATTATTTAAAAATTTTCGAATTGTTCGAAAAGTTGACGAATAATTCGAACATTTTCGAATAATTCGACAATTCACGAATAATATGAAAACTCACGAATAATTCGAAAATACAGATAATTCGAATTTTCGAAATAATTCGAAATTTCGAATAATTCGAAATTGTGGTGAAACAGGTTGGGGGATCGGATGAGCTCGCATCTTCGACACTGTTTGTTTGTAGCCCACGAGTTAGAAGCTCCACCACTGACTAGTGCAGATGATTAGTGGCGATGAAAAAGAAGAAAAAGTAGCGTGTAGGTGTGCCTCTCCTATCATATAAGCATTTTGAACAAAAAGGCGCATATTTTATTTTGATGTACAAGTGAGCATCAGTAAATATAATATGGAGAAAAGCTTCTGTCTAGAGACATGGTGACATTAGCACGTACGCTGTAGAGCAATTGAGGAAAGGAATACAAAACCACTTAGTAGGTGGTCTTGCAGTTTCTTCTGACATACCGTATTCTGCACTTAAACCCGTCATTAACCCTTAAATTAAATTGCGCTTCTTCTTCTTCTTCTTCTTCTTTTTTCTTCTTCTTCTTCTTCTTCTTCTTCTTTTCTTCTTCTTCTTCTTTTCTTCTTATTCTATACCTCTTTGAACTATGATTAAAAATTCTCTAACTTGGTGTGTAATTTTGCAGCACATTTCACATATTGAAATGTAAACTGGACAATTAAATAGAAATAGTCCTCGAACTGCAAATTTTGAGAAAGAAATGAGACTTAATGGTTAGTATTAAAGCAAGAATTAAAAAAAAATTGCCATACTTTTTATAAACTGTATATTTTACGGCACCTCCCATAATTTGCGACTTATGCTAGTTTACCATACTTAAGTGATGTGAATGATGATTACTGCAATTTGTATTTTAAAGTTATACCAAATGTCCTAAAACGTGTTGATATGATTTGACCTCTAATACGAATTTTCTCATTTTTTTGACAAAATTTATACTACAATTAGAGAAGTTAGACTAATATAATTCTGTAATGTAAAGATGTAATTTTTATGTGACTGAAGCTTTGAGGGTTGTGAAAGCATTTATCTTCTAGTTGCAAATTTATGGTCCAAAAAGTGATTAATACCTGGTTGTAGAACCCCAAATCTTAGGGCTGATCCTAAACAAGAGATGGTGTCGAGCACTGTATTCATCCCTCATCTAGACATGCAAGTTACACATAAAGCAATAAAAATAAACGGTGAACTTTACGTCACTACCAATGTGTTCTGAAAAACAGTATATACAAACTTAAAAGAAACCCGAAAATTTACCGATTCATACTTCAACGGGTTTTAGGCTGGGTAGTGGAAATATCTTTTAGAGGCAAGCTGACTGTGGCCGCAGCTGGTTGCGACCACCCCTGCTCTGCTTCCTGTCGTTTCTTTTGATCCTCTTCGCGTTTCTTATACTCTTCGAGTTCAAAGTAATACCTGTCAAAAGAATATATAAAGTATAGTCAGAAGTGTATAAAGTATAGTTACCTCTCTAGAACTCTGAATTAGCAGCGTATTTCAGGGTTCTTTGAGAATTCTTCATATACTCTAACATACGCAAATTTATGCTAGAACAACCTAGAAAAGAGGTCAGTACACCTCACTTTTAAACATGCACAATACGGAAATGTTTTTCGCACGCTACATCTAACTTTTAATCGTCTGAATTATTAAGGAGGTTGGTCTGGAATTGCAAAAATAATTAAAAGTTGATGAAATTGTTGATATATATTCTTCAAGTAATAAAATTATCTTCAGAATTGTTTGGGATTTTTTCACCATCTAGTTTGCGAGAAGAAAATTATCAAAAAAAGTAATTTAACATGGGCTCTTACGGATGTAGCTATTGAATTTCATAAAACTACGTTTTGAATGATTAGAAAAATCTGAAATTTTTTACACGCATAGCAATAACGTCTAGGAAGAACATATTTACATGGACATATTGACCAGCTGTGTTGCACACAATTATCAATGTAATGTAGAGTGTTTCACACAATCGGGCTGGCAGCTCTGTCGACGCGGCAACGCCGCGCCGCGTCTCTTAATTGTTCCTTTTTGCGTTTCTTCCCTGCCTCAACGCCACATTGCATTCTAAAACGACCTTTCCTAAGTAATCTATCAGATTTCTCATTTGATTTATCAAAATTTCTGCTTGGCCGAACCATTACCGACAAACTTTTTGAGGTTAGAATTACTTTCTGTCAACAGTTTTCGCCGAGTAGCCTAGCTCATGAAGACTAGAACAAGGAGACCGAGCTTGCGTGTTTCGGGTGGCACCAAATACGTAGAAAGATAAACTTAATATAGCGGCAGACTATTACCTGCATGAAGCGCACCAGTACAAAATTCGGGTACATCCAGGGTTAGACGCTTTGTTTTACGAAACTCCCGATAATACCCTAGCGGATTTCGACGTCATTTGTGCCGTTCTCTTGCTACCTACATATTTTACGCGAGCTCGTTCTCCTTGTTCTAGTCTTCTTGGCCTAGCCAACTGCCAAAGCAAACCTTTCAAACCGTCCAGCGTTGCCGTACTTTCCGACTATAAATCGACTTTTAAAAACGCGATCAATAAATTATTTCATTGTCTAAACTTGGTATTTAATAATAAATTATTAATTTATCAATAAGGCATTATAAACATGCTGCACAGAGTTCCATCTTAAATTAAAAAATATGATAACATTTTACTTTTGCAAGTTGCAACCCTGATTGCTTATACATGGAAGAGATAGGAGTTTCCCCCTTGCCCCACATCTCGGTGACCAACCTCCTTAATTAACCCTTAGATATTTGTATCGAATGTCACAAAGGATATAAATTTGGTAAATATATGAAAAATAAATAAACAAGTTTTATAAGAGTACCAAATTTCTTTATTTTATGTCCAACAGTTTTCAAGTTATCAAAGAAAAACTATCTTCAGAGAAAACCATCTATTTAGATGAGATGTATTCCCTTAGATTTTTAAAAATCGCTTTAAGGTTTTCGTCCTCATTTCACTTGCTTCACATGTCCTCTAATTTTGACCACGTTTGAGAAACACCTTGTATAATCAACGGAGATGGTGGAATTTGAAATTCCCATATTTTAGTAAAGATGCATGGGACCCACACCAGATTTTAGGAGGGTTATTACTAGACCTAAACGGAAGGCTAAAATAATAATGACTTTTTATTAAGAAATATTTGTTACACAATTTTCTTGTTATACACCTAGTGCGAGTAATTGAAATTTCTTATAAAAGGCTTTCACAAAAGGCTTTCACAAACAATTTCAAAATTGCTTGAGTTCGTGCCCTTACGCTTAACCTGTGTTATATCTATAATTAATTAATAATAGTTACTCATGCGATAGCAAAATAACTTCAAAAGAATTTCAAATTCCACCAGTCGTCACTGTGTTCAATAAGTAAGTACTTAATTTAAAAACTATATCTTACCTGGGTGTTGTGATTCCAAAAATGATGCCAAATATTCGCCAATAGTGTCGATCACAGTCAAGGTTGAAGAACCGGCAGCCCACGCCTTGTACCAGAACCCACGGACCCCAAGTTAAGGTGGCCTACAAAATGTCCTTATAGAAAAACAAGAAAAATCTTTTATCGAATTGAGATTTGGCAGTCAAATCCATTCCTATATTCAAGAAACAGGCTATTTATACATTTAAATTTAATGTTTAATTATGATGAAAAAATGGGACTATTGAAGAAACAAACTAAACTGCTCGTCAAAATTAGCGTTTTAACACTTAAACACTTTTTAGATTAGTGCCATTTGCATTCTATTCGAGTTAGAGCCCAATACATTGGTGTGGGGTGCCACAATTCGCTTTCACTCTTTGACAACCCAAGCACCTCTCTACGCCACACCTACTCTGATCCCCTACCCAACCCCTCTGGTTCTGCCCCTGTAGAAAGCTATGTGAGGTCTATTTATCTCGAATTCATGTCATGGCATTACTTGAAGGCTCTTGAAGTTGACGGGACCCACTGTGAACGGCTAATTGAGCGCCAAATGTGATATTCCATCTCCAACCCACCCCCTGAAAATTTGCCACGCTTGAGGGGTTGTAAGCAGGTCTTGAGTGCGTCTTCTTCAATTCCTCGTTTGTGTCCCATCGCTCTTTTTTTGACTCCCTTCAAAACATATTTGAGTAGGTGAAAAATTCCTTAAAGAAGGCTCGTTAGGTAGGCGTAACCTTCCTTTGCACTTGTGTGAATCAACAATTGAAAAGGGTTGGTACGCATGGGAAGTGTTCACTGTGACTTGGGCTCATGAAGCCTCGACTGAGTTAGAGCCTGCGAGGTAGGAGTAAAAACATCAGATAACAAAGGACTCATGTTTCCAGGAACAAAAAAAATTATAACAAAAGAAATGGCTGCTTATTATAAACCACTTGTTTCGACCTACCTGTTTTGATCACCTAATCAAAATCAACCTAAATGTTGAATATTAGAGCAAACAGAATAAAATTCGTAAAATACTCACCGGATCAACTACAGCTTGTTGGGGTTGCTTGCCACCTCTTCTTCATCGGTACTATATTCTTCTAATACTCCATCACTAAAATGCAGAACCCTCTTAGGAGTTTTTACTTTAACGGATGCCCCCTCCACATTCCCTTCGTTAGAACTTTGATTCTCTTCCGGGCGAAGAAGAACCATTTTAAATTTAACAAAAACCAATTTCTACAAAACTGTTAGTTTTGACGTTTTGACGTTTGTGTTTACAAAAAATGTTATCTGTGACTTCCGACATCTATGAGGAAATATCCTAATTAAAATTTTATTCCTGCAAAGCGTTCTGCTTTATAGAACTCTACGTGAAAAAAATATTTCTTCCTAAATACATTTTAGACCTAAACACAGAGGAAATAGGTTTTTTATGGCTAGATACCTAGACAAAATTGATACAAATAATTCACTATATTGCACAAATCAAAGTGTTAGTGCGTCATCATATCATCAACCTCGGTTGTCAATCAGACATGATGTATAATTTGATGTTATTTATAATAGTGATGTTATAATTCTTGTCCAATCAGGATTATCCTTTTTAAATAATCCCAGTTTCTGATTGGCTGAAGCTGTTAACAACGGTGTAATAAATAACAGCAAATGACTCACATTCGCCCATGATAACGTTCAAACTTAAAAAAAAAAACTAGTTGTTGGGTGGGCATAACACCAAATTTCTTTTCACAGAGTGGATAAGGCTTTTTTCAGGATTTAACAGTTGTTTCATGTATTTATTTTATAATATATGTTATGTTGTATAGAGCTCGGAGGTTAATAATGGATGTGTAATTTACCAGGATTCCACTTACAGTGCGTTCCGCAATGTTAAACAGGTCACCTTATACAAAAAGTATATATTATATTTTGTCTATGTCTTATACATATGATGGAGATTATTGTAGACCAGCTAATCGGCAAAGCAACCATAGTGACCAGGTCAGTTCCGCAAAATTGTTTATCCAACGTTCCACCGTAACATGCGACGGACGCTGTCCCGACATTTTTACAAACTTATTCGACGTTTCATGCACACGAATAATGCGTCAACCAGTGCAGTTTAACTAATACTAACAATAAATTTTACATCGAAATTCCCGTACGCAACAACAGATGGCAGAAGTTTACAAATGGTAGTCATAGATATAGTAAGAAATTAGTAATACTGAATTGAAGTCAATTTAAAATCAGTAAATACCTCAACATGTACCGGTAGCCGCCTCCCATTTTAACCCAAACCAAAAAAAAAATAAAAAAAAAATGATCCCCCCCCCCCCCCCCCCCCAGGATTCCCCCCCTCGTCGGCATAAAAAAAAAAAAACACCAACGAAAACGTTAACTGAGGTGAGGAACTGAAGTATTTCGTGCAAACCCGTAGCTGGTATCAATTTTGAAGTTTGTATTTAAAGTATTTTTAATTTAGTGTTTATACTTTGTACTATCATTTGTATTTCATTTTTTTGTTTTTCTTACATTCCTTTTTTACATAGTTTACAGTTAAACTTATCGAAACATCTAAATGTAAATTTTCTAATTTCGTAGAATCATCAGTGTGGCCATCTATTTCTTCAGATGTTAAGTTTTTGGTTACATTATCATAATATATCCACACCAAATTTAATTTTCCCGCTTTTGTAACAAGGCCTCTAACGTCGTCGGGAGTACAATTACAATTTGAAATTTATAGTCGGCATAGGCCTTCAACCTCCATCTTTTTTCTCTGATCTTGGTTAAAACCTGTGGTTAAAACCACGGGGCTGAAAAGTTGGATAGCAGATATCGCAACATCATGCCATCCACCTTGTCATTTGATTTAGTAATGTTTGGTGCAGACAACTTTGGCCCTACTGCTAAAAGGAATAACCGTAAAGTAACATAGTGAAATACAATTCTCATATGTGCAAGAGAGATGACAATCGTGAACAATTTTAATTAGTTAATTTTGTGTTATATGTATGGCAGATCAGTGTTTTATTATTTTCATCATTTCGGGGAGAGATTCTTTAAATTCTGTAAATAATAAAGATCCTAAAGGATATTCCCATGCTAAATATCCTATGGGATAATTCATAGGTATTTATTGCATAAGTAATACTTTTTGTTCATCTAAAATTGTAATATTAAATTTCATGTATTTATTACTTTATTAGATAAATATTAACTAAAACTACTTTTGTAGTGACGAATTTAACTTTTGTACAGGTTTTTTTTGATGTAATTAAAAATATTTTACATTGTACTAAGCCTGCTTTTCTTTTAAAATTATATACCTGTTGTATTGCTGTAATAAAACTGATATATAATATAAGCATTATGATTGTGTAAACGATATTATAGATAAATGTATTAGACTTACAACTTATAAATGGATCAAATAAAAAAAGCATTAGACAATTCAGTAGTGGACATGCAAAAAAAAATAAAAAGCCAATTACAGTCTACTTATCTTACACCAACCAATTACCTTGTTTTTTTGTTTTGTTTATTTCTAAATGCACTCATTTAGAACTCGACTTCTTAAGTACATGATGAACCAAAGAAGACAGTGACGAATACCAAATTTTTTGAGGGGAGAATTTTATTTTTGTGTTATATTTATTAACACAATTATTATTTATTATCAGAATATTTAGTTATGTTGATAGAATTTTATTTTTTGTTTATTATTGTTTTTTTTTTTCATTTTTATTTGCCTATGTTTGGCGAAAGTTTCAGAATGTTATGTTATATATAATTTTTATTTCTTGGCAATACCAAGAGTTTGATGATTTTTGTTTTAGAATAATTTTTCATTTTAGTTGTTTTTATACCTGGTATTACGTAATTTGCAGAACTTGTTTTTAAATCAGGATAATACTTGCAATTTATGTATTTTTACATCATTTTTTATTGTGAAATAGTTCATCATTTATAGTTTCGTTGGTTAAGATTTTTTTCATTACGTGTTACCATAAGTATAACGCCCAATTTTTTACCACCCTGTCTTTTCCCCCCCTTCCACGAAACCTAAATTTTAGGTGGATGAGGTGGCTTGTGTGTTCCATGATCCTACGAGCTAAGCCAGGGTAGCATGCAATGCTACTGGTAGGAGTACCCATGCTGAACAGGTCAAAGGGAAGGAACCTGACTAAGAGTGATACAAACTGCTTTATACTATAACATCTAATGGAGTTATGTAAACAATGTTCTATTGTTATATCTTGTTAATAAATTTTCCTTATAATTTTTTTGTTTCTTTCTAATAGTGAAAATATAATTTTATAACTGAAAACATCAAATATCAAGAGATAAAATTATTATTTTTACTTTTAAACTTATGACTATGTGAAATTAAGGGAAAGGGTTCCTCCCTAATTTGAGGAGGGATGCTTTTCTTAAATTTTTAAAAAAAAAAAAAATTTTTTTTTTAAATTACAAAGATTAGTTTTAAGTAAAAATATAAAGAAGTAGGTATTTTTAAAAAGCCCGCGCTGTGCCATATAGAACTGTCAGTGTGTTGCCATCAATTAAGCAGTAGGTAGCGCTTCTAATCCTATATGTTTTGTGGTTAAAACGTTGAGAAAGTAGGCAACATGTTCATATCGTTTTCTGGCAAAGGTAAATGCCTTTTCCCATTTCACGCAGATAAACACCTGAGATAACGGTTCAGTACTCATCTGCCGCGCAAGCATTAGTACCTCCGATCTGGATGTTCTAATCTAGTGATAAAAAGAGTCGTAATCTATACAAGATAATAACATGATTAATAAAAACAGTTTCAACTGAACGAATTTACAAGTTCCACAAAAAAGTAATGGTTCAAAAGAAATGTAAGTGTAAAAAGTGTCTTCTACATACGTCTTAAGAGGTGACCTCTTTCCATTTCAGAAGCACAAAAATGGACAGCTTAGGAAACAGCACTTTAGACAAAATCCAAAAGAAATAAAAGAAACATTGGATAGGGAAGATGAGCTAAAAAATGGTTATGTGAAGTTGCAGAATGGTAGTGACGTAAATAATAAAAATTCAGATAAACTTAGTGATAGTCCTACTGTAAATGGATCCAATGAAGTACAGAAGGCAACTAACGGGTTTAGAAGATTTACACCAAATACGAATACCAAGGGAATGATGCAGAAATTTTTCAAGAGCCGTGGTAAGGTAAATGTGTCTTCCATAAAGTCAGTAGACACTCAGAATGGATGGATAAGCGATGCAGCTTTTCAACCAGCCAAATTAACTGTCGAAAAGGGCAAGCCTCTCAGGAATGGTTTTGTACCAGCAGAAGAAAAAATTGTAAAAGAATTACAGGAATTTCAGATACGAGAAGCTGAACTGAGAAAAGAACGTAGAAAATCGCAGCCTAATTTGATGGCAGCATTGGAACTTGAGGAGGCTGAACTAGATTTAGAAAATGATTTCAAAGAAGCTAAAATTTTAAAACCGGCAAAATCTATGGCTAACCTGTATAAACCAGAAGAAGAGGAAGTACATCAAAATAATAATTCTGCTCCTTGTAGTTTAAAACCTGCACGCTCTCTTGCTGCCCTGTGTGACCTTTCCGATGACGAAGTTGAAATGCCAGGTAATTAAAAAGAAACTGTTTCACTATAACTTATTGTTGTATCACTATAACAATATATGCGTACATGGGGGGCCTATATTGATAGCTCAGAAACTATGTATATTAATATTCTGAAAATTTAGCAGTAAAGTAAAGTCGATACGTTCTATTCAACTAAAATATTTTGACAAATCTTCTGACGGGACTTCCGGCTTCAAGTAGATATCAACTCGCTTATTTTAAATGGAACACTGTATATTAATGCATTTTTGTATTCTACGGGGCATTCTGAAGACATGGTGTAGAATATGCTATACCTGTATTATATCCAATAGTTTCTAAAATATGTATTTACAATTATCGATTAAAAATTTCAGTTGGGGACCTCAAAGAAGTTGTAGATATTTCATAAAAGATCATTCATTTTGTGATGTGTTTCTCTATATTGCATGCAGATTTTTTATATCGAGTTCTAGCAAAAACAGTTTGAAATTTTAATTAAAAAAATGTACAAAACACATTTTTTAAATAGGAACTTCTTTTTTTCATAATGGATTTGAATTCAGCTCTTAAAATAAAGGAAATTTTCTGTTATACTGTCTAAATTAAATAGCTTTCGTTTTATTTTCAAGTCAAATTTTTCAGTAACTTTGAATGATCATAGCTGCTAGAAAACAATAAAATAGTTTCAAACGGATTTTATCGTTTTCTTGTGGGTACGTCCAATTTACATATTAAAAGATAACAAAGCAATGCGAAATTTTATTTGAAAATAAAATGAAACTATGGAATTTAGATATAGGTAGACACTGTAACATCAATTTTCCCTTATTTTGAGAGTTCCTATTAAAAAAAAAAAAAAAGATTTTTGTACACTTTTCAAATTAAAATTTAATTTTTTTAATAGCACCCAGTGTAACAAAATCTGTTGCGGGTACAAATTGCTAATATGTAAAGCATATTTTACAAATTTACAAAAACACGTTGCAAATTAATTTATGAAACGTTAGCATATTCTTAGGACAACCCCAATTGTTATTTTTTGGAACAAAAATTTTTCCAGGTCCAGTAATTTTTATACTACAATATTTTTTTTTTGCTTCTGTTAGAATTACCGCTTGTGAAATTCTGCGTCTAATTAATAAGCCCAAGTTGAAGGTGAAGTGTGTGAAAAGATAACTGAGAAAGTAAAATTGTAATGGGTTCAAAAAACGCGTGATAACTCCAAAAAATTAATAATTATTAAATAAGTTCTTGGACCCCTGTAAAAGGAACATCTTCAGAGTATTTTATCTGACTGAGCTATTATGGAGAAGAATATACATATACTAAGGTTGAACAAAAAATACCATAAAAATGAAAACTCCACCTTCCTTTTTATAGTTTTCTTTTAATTAATGAATTAAATTCTCTTAATAATAAAACACATGAGTTCCTAGAGGGATATTAATCGATTAGTTTTTTTTGGAGTTTTGTATGGTGTACAGGGCTTTATTTTACATATAGGTATGATAATTTTGGTTCAACTTTAGAAAATTTTCATGTCTAGAACATTTTTTCCAAAATATTCACATAGTCAAATACATAGATACTATGAAAATTTCTCTTTAATATGAGTACAAGAACTTATATGTATACTTATATACATTTAAAGATTTTATATTGTCAAAATCATTCACAATTTTTAGCTGTATATTTTCACACAATCGGCATACCACCTTCAACTTGGACTTACTTGATGCAGAAATTCACAAGCTGGAATCGTATCAGAAGCAAAAATAATCAATACTATAGTAAAAAAATTATAAGAAGTTAAGCTAACTTGAAGAATGGGGGTATGAATACTTTCTTATTTTTAGAATTATATAGGCGAAATGTTTTTAGAATCCTCCATACAATCCAAAAATGCAATAGCATGCAGAGTGTTTTATTTAAGATCAGCAAATTGACATCATGTTGAATAGAATGTATTGACTTTACTTTGCTGCTGAATTTTCAGAATTTTAATATTCATAGTTTTTGAGATGTCAATATAGGCCTTCTTTGGCACCTATACTTGGCATCCTTGAAGCAATGTGCAAAATTTTAGAGAGCTATTTCTCTCATTAATTTTGAATTGTTTAATATTAAGCCTTTGAGAGGTAATATCCTATAGCACATTGCACAGATCTACGAATCTGTAAAGATTGTGACTCCATTGTGATATCCAACTCAATCATCAAATGTTCCGCATCATTTTCACGGAACTTGTGTCATCAGAAAAAATCTTGTATTTTATCTATATTTATGTACGAGGTGAGCTTAAATATAAACCAAAATTGTGTTATTGCAACCACATAAATCGAAACAAATTAATCGAAATTTAATAGAAGCATTGTACTTTGTGTGCCTGGCTTCTATTAAATTTTTGTTAATCTGTTCTATCGCAACGATACAATTTCAGTTTATATGTGAGCTAATCTTGTACATAAAAATCAGTCAAATGCCCAGGCTTCTTTTTTTTTTTTTTTTTTTTTTTTTTCTTTTTCTTTTCCCCCAAAAAAATTTTTTTTTTTTTTTTTTTTTTTTTGTCTTTGATTTTATTTGAGAACATTGATTAACATTTCCTTTGATTTGAGTCAAAACTGTTGTGTGTGTAATTTATCAGCGTCCCTTTATGATTTTGTCAATCTGCATAGTTACATATTTTTTATCGGTATATGATTTAATAATCCTATTAAGCCATTAAAAGATTATAGAATCCTCATTGAGAAGTGTTATATTTATGGATTTGATGAGGATTTAGTAATTATTTACGTATTTTTAACTGATACTCATTTCACAATTACTATTGCATTACGTAGCTTCCTATTACATTAGAATTGTTTCTTCAAAAATAGGGATATTAACAGGAAACAAATTTAAATATTCTGTATTTCGATTTGCTAATATGCCTTGCTACTCTAACAATACATGATCGTTAAATGCTACAATATCGTCATATTTGAGGAAAGGTGCGATAATAATTTATGTTCATGGAAATTTGACTACCAGGAATTCACTAGCTTGATACCAGTAGATGATATATTGCCAGATAAGGTTCAAAAATTTTGCAATAGCGCAACACCTACATACAGTGAGTCACAAAATTATCCGTACCCTACCGATATTAAAATTGGACAGAAAATGGGAAGAACTAAGATTTTTTGAGCGATGGAATGTGGAAAGTGGAAAATACAGAACTTTTAAAACCAATTGGCCAACACGGTGAGGGTTCGTTGATGACTTGGGCTTGTATGGCAATGGGTGGTGTCGGAAATCTGCTCTCATTGACGAATTGATGGACAGACTGTTGCATTTAAACATTTTACATAAAAATCTCGTAACAACCGCCGCAAAATTAGGGTTAGAAGGAAACTATTATTTTCAACTTGACACAGACCCGAAACATTGAGTCAGTTATTGAAAAATAGCTGTAATACAGGGTGAGTCAGAAAGAATGAGCCATTCCTGAATTGGAGATATTAGACACCAAAATGTTTTGATTCTTGAACTCCGGTGCTATTGCCGCTCCGGCCGAGCGCCGGCCAAGCACCGGGAATTAAATGCGAGAATATCATGCTGTCTGTCTCTGTCACGCAAAGGCGGCTGTGCTGCGGAGGAGTGAGAAAGTATGGACAGGCACCGGTGCTGCGAGGTGCAGCACCTCCAATTAACCTTTTGGTTCAAAATTGGGGTTTATGTATTTTGTGTAATTTACCTAAATAATACGAACAGCGCCCCTAGAGCAACGCAAAAACATCAATTCTCCACACCTAACTACCAATTTTCATTTATGCTTTAAAACTTTCTCAATTATTTCAGAGACATTTCAGAATAAAATTGAAACTTTAAACACGCTGTATCTCTTAAACCAGCGACATTGGTATAAGGCATGTTGAGCTCAATCGTAATGTTTTGGTGTCCATTATCTCCAGTTTAGTGTTGGCCCATTCTTTCTGACTCACCTTGTATAACAGTTCATAGCAGCTCTGTATGCCACCTCAAAGCTCCCACGTTAACCCAATTGAACGTTTTGTGGTCTGAAATGGACGGCCCCCAAAACCTTTTTTTCTGAAACACAAGGAAACAATATTGGAGATTTGGAATGATACATCCCCTGTCATCCTTCAAAACAGTAGATAGTGTGCCAACCTATTTAAATGCCATAATTGTTGCACGCAGTGGACAAAATATTAAACTGTATTTCTATTAATAAATATAGACATCCAAAAAAAACGTCATCAACTCTGGCTATGAACGAGAGAGATGGAAATAGCGGTCATGTCTAAGCTTTTCGGTTATGTCAAACTTTTGACAAGTGACTGTCACAATTTGTAAAACAAACAATGGCCGTCATATGATGTGACAGTCTTGACAAGTAAATAAGGTTATAAATTCGATTAAGAATAGAAATATGTATTTTTTTTCTCGGCCAACTTTGATGACGTTTTTTTGGATGTCTCTATTTATAGTTTATGAATAATTTTGTAACCTCGTATGTACTTTTTTCTTAAAATAATTTAAACAGTATACAATTTTTAGTTCCCGAAGAAACTGAGTGAAAATTTTAATACAGACATAACAAAAGGATATTTTGGCTGGGTACATAAAATTCGTATTTTTGGTGTTGTGTTGTTTTTCAGATATCCCTTAAAGGATTATTTAAATACAATGGTTACCCGAAAATAGCTTCCACAGTGACACGGAACATTTTAGTTGTTTACCACAAAATGCATTTTTTTTCTGACTTCCTTTTTGCTGCCTATTTGGCAAGCAGTAATTGATAATATGCAGTATTGCAGAAAATAATAAGCGGCATAAAAAATATTTTCCACGTGCTTGTAATTGTTGTTTAGCATTTACATGCATATTTATATACCACTTGAATTGGAATTCTGATAAAATATCAGAATTATAATCAAAATACCAAGAATACTTTTTGTATTAAGTAAAATTCCTCAAGTCATACACCACCATTAAATCAGCCAACGCAGGAGAGCCATTAAATATTTTTATAACATTTACAAACTTTGGTATCAAAGACTCACAACCATATAGAATACTTACGTATACATATATAATTTGAAGTTAATTCAATCTGTACTCTAATAATTGGTGGCCTATTTAGCAAGAGACCTTTGGAAGATAAAATGGTAATGTATAAAAAAAACGGCAGGATATTAGAAAGTTACAACCCGCAGATTTAACATTTAGCTTACAGTCGATATCTTCCTAATTGTGTAACACTTATTAGTATTAGAATCTATCTTGTGCAAATTGTTGCTCAATTTGTAAAAGAAAAACACACTTCATTTATATTGAAATCTTGACTGAGGATGTTTTTTCTACATTTATGTAGTATAAGAATACAGTATTAAACGGTAAATTTATTTGAACTATGTTTAATTCCATGTACAGTGTGGAACAGCCAAATGGAATAAAGTCAGTAGCTCCAGTATTATTCATTTTTTTAGAAAATTATGAGACACTGAGTCAATTTCTAATTCTAAAATGACATCTTGTGACGTAAAAATGTCATCCCTAAATTAAAGCCCCTTCAGGTGACAGCTACAACTCCTAAATTTTCAAATTGTAAGTAGGGGATTGTGATACTTCATTTGAAAGGTCTTTTCATTCTCTATTCAAAACTGCTATGGTTTTAAATTTCATTGCAGAAATTAACAAGAAAAAAGTTTCACAGCCTAGGAAATTCGTTACATTAAAATAAAAAACAAATCATTATTAATGCAGCAGATGTTCAAGAATGCATGCCTCCAGCATCTTGGCAGCATCCTAGACGTAAATAGAAATGTCTTCTAACATTAGTTAACATCTGCGGGGTAATCGACCTAATTGCAAGTGTTATTCTTCTTCTTAAGTCAGCTAAATCGTCGGGTTTGGTTTTGTAGACCATACTTTTTACATATCCCCATAGGAAGAAGTCTAACGGCATGAGATGATCAGGTGATCGTGCAGGCCATTCTACAGAACCACGTCTCCCTATCCAGCGATTTGGAAAGATTGTGTGGAGATATTGCCAGACATTGACTTCGTAATGTGATGGTGCACCATCCTGCTGGAACCATATTGCATTACCTGGAAGTTGTGGGTTTCCTTCAGCTGGATACAAGTTTGCCATCGTGGTACAACATTATTTTGGAGCAGCGCTAAATAAGTTTCTCCATTAAAATTGCCGTCAATGCCTACCAATGATATTTTCTTCAATTATTCCTGCCCAAACCTTAACTTTCTCAGGGTTTTGCGTGTGTAGTTCCCTCATCCAGTGAGGATTTTCTCTCGACCAGTAACGACAGTTTTGGCGATTAACATGGCCATGAAGTGTAAATGTAGATTCGTCCGAAAATAAAACATTTTCTATTTGTAAAGTATTGTCATCTATCATTTGCATCATTTGTTCACAAAAGAGAATTATATCTATCGTCTGTCAAAATCGTCTTCCGCGAGATCATTATTGTCAGTAGTCCAGTTTATATGGGTGCATCTGATTTTCTGCCAATACGCGGAGATTCGAGGAATGGCTAATATTTAATGCTGAAGCTGTTTGACGACTCGACGTACGTGGATTTTCTTCTTGCATAAGCATTACATCCAATTTCTGATCATCACTGAGTTTATTGGGAGGATTTTTCTTTAGCTGCCGTACATGTCCACGTTCCCGAAACTGCTTCTCTATTTTACTTACAGTACCTTGAGATATCAGCGGCAAATCCGGATATTTTTCATGAAATAGGCGAACAACTTAGGCCTGCGTTCGTGTTCTGTCCCATAACCAATCATCTGCAGAATCGTTATCTTACGCATTTTTGTTAAGTAAACCATCTCTCTTAATTGCAACACGAAAACTAAAGCAAAAAGTTTAACACTGATAACTGTTAACTACTGTTACAATGACGAGCACGTTTCTGGGTAATTTCACTAAAGCTGATATTGACCAACTTCTTAAATTTCAGGTTTGTTTTTTTGCTGATTGCTGGTTTTTGTCGTTCGATTGTCAAGCAAAAATTTGTACGTATTTATTAGTAAGTTTTTATCTTATAGTAGGGAATGTCGGCAATTACAGACATTTATTTTTTTGTTACTATTAACATTTCAGAACTTAAAATTGACAAATAGTGTTACTTATAAAAGTTTTATTTTAATGTAACAAATTTTCTACGCTGGAGAAACTTATCTTTTTTTTCTTGTTAATTTCTGCAATAAAATTTAAAACCATTTTTGAATAGAGAATGAAAAGACCTTTCAAATGAAGTATCACAAGCCCCTACTTCCAATTTGAAAATTTAGGAGTTGTAGCTGTCACTTGAAGGGGGTTGAATTTAGGGATGACATTTTTACGTCGCAATATGTAATTTTAGAATTAGAAATTGGCGTGTCTCAGGATTTTCTAAAAAAATGCATAATAATGGAGCTACTGAATTTATTCCATTTATTTGTTCCACACTGTATATGTATATTTCTTTTAGTAGTTATAGCTTTAGATTGTGATTTTTTTTTTTATAAATGATTAATATGTGCATTGTATTCCTTGAGTATAGATAGACCTGGTATTAAAAAGGGAAAGGAAAACATGCAAAATTATTATGGAAACTTGTTGATAACCGTGAAAAATCATGAACGAACTGTTTATGATTACAACATAGTGCCTGTTTTCAGCCATAGGTCGATACATTTTATAGTACAAAATATGAAATTATTAGCTATTTGAATTCTAATGTATTAATGAGTTTTAACTGTATCTAATTGTAAATTATTTGATATATTAATGAAATGCTAAAAGGTAATTGTGTAACATTTATAACGGAAAGTGAATATGAAGTTATCTCCGTTCTACCTTGAAACCACTTGTTACCATGTTCATATTGTTTTTAAACTTTCTGTTTTTATAATCTTCCTTTTTAAATTACTTTTCATGGCCACGTAACATCTAGTATTTCCATATTGGTAAATTTCATGCTCTCAAATGCTTATTCTTATTGCGTTGTGTCAAGGTATTTTAGAAATGGTCTCAAGTGTAGTAAACCAATGTAAATTGGGAGAAATTATGTAACCAGTTCAGTGTCATAAATTATATAATATCTTTGTATACGATTGGCAATGTCACCACGTCATTACTGACTTTGGCTTTTCTTTATTTGCACTTCAAAACAATAACAGGTGTCTAATTAATTTGCGTTTTTTCTTATTTGTATTTTTTTTTGAGAAATTTAGAATTGCCTTAAAATTTTTGATCCTAACTTGGCAATTGTTGTTTATTTGTGTTTTTTTACATTATTTTTTTAACTTATTTGGATGTTAAAACACCTTTTTTTATTTTGACAGTGGCACATTCTAACTAAACAATAATTTGTGCATGCTAACTTTTTATGCAAGTTATAAGTATGCAATAAAAAAAATAGAATGGAAACAATGGATACAATATTTTTGGTACGTTGGTAACTTGTTATTAACGAGGTTAAAACTGCTTATGATAAATCTGTAAATATAATACTTACTATGTACTTATTATTGGTCTTAATAATTGTATTTAAATGGACAAATAATACCATTTAAAAAATGCACTTACTAAAATATACGAGGTGTGTAAATTAAGTAATGAGGCTCGCAACGTAGCGCCCGATCTAGCAACACGGCGGAGATGGGACTTAGAAGGGCGGTAGGTTAACATGCAATACACCTTCAGTACAACTTTGAACTTATTAGAGTCATTTGTTCTTTGTGACTGGTTTCGTAAACCGGTTTTTTCTAGTGCGTTTTAAAAATGAGTGACATTAATTTTTAGCAACGGTATGCTATCAGGTTTTGCTTCAGACTTGGACACAGCGCAACAGATACTTTTTGCAATACTTCGACACGCCTGCGGAGACAGTGTGTTTTCAAGAGCCCAGTTTTTTCGGTGGTTTAAGGCATTCTCAGAAGGAAAAGAGTCGATTGAAAATGAACCACGCAGCGGAAAGCCTTCATCTTCAAGAACCGATGAAAATGTCGATAGAGTACTTGATCTTGTGCGTTCAGATCGTCGGTTGACGACAAGAATGATCGGGGAAGAGTTAAATTTGAATCACACCACTGTTCATCAGATTTTGACTACAGGGGATGAAAAAAATCTGCGCAAAAATGGTTCCAAAAAACTTTCTCAGGAACAAAAGAATATCAGGAGAGAAAGGTGTCTTGACTTTTTGGAATAGATTGAAAATGATCCCCATTTCATGGAACGTGTCATTACTGGTATGAGACTGGGATGTGGGATGTTTGAGTACGACCCAACAAGCGCCAAAGCATGGAATGGCACACTTCAAGCTCTCCAAGACCCAAAAAAGCAAGAATGAGCAAGTCGAGGATCAAATGCATGCTAATTTGCTCTTTTGATAGCCAGGAAATTGTCCATAAAGAATTTGTGCCTCCAGGCCAAACAGTAAATCAACACTTACAGAGAGGTTCTTGAAAAACTTCGAAAAAGGGTCACGGGTGTGAGACCAAACATCAATAACAACTGGATGTTGCATCAAGACCTTGTCACACAGCCATTTCAGTAAACAAGTATTTAGGCAGTAAAAACATTCCTATGGTTCATCAGCCTCTTTATTCGCCTCACTTGAGTCCTTGTGACTCTTTTCTCTTCCCTGAGATTGAAAAATCACCTCAAGGGACGTCATTTTGGGACCATAGAAAACATTCAAACGGCTGTAACCGACGAGCTGAAGGCTATTCCAGTATATGAGTTCTAGCACTGCTATGAGGAATAGAAGAATAGTCTCCAGCGCTGTGTCGCTTCCCAAGGAAGTTATTTTGAAAGAGACAATACTGAATTGTAATTCTATTCGAATAAAAAAAATTAAAAAACAGCCTCAGTAAGTACTTAATTTACACACCTCGTATTTTACAGTTAATAGCAGCTACATAGTAATTTTTGTAAAGTAAAAAATTGGCGTGAGATGAAAAAGCCCGGAATAAAACTCGTAATTTTTGGAAGAAGGACCAAGATAGGTCAATTTCAATGGCTTCAGCTTTTAATCAATTACCCCCACCACTTTTGAATTATTTCGTCATCTACGTGTTTTTTTTTGAAGTGCAGCCCCTACTTTTCGAAATTGATACAGAATGTGCTTGAATCTAGTCCGAATAGGGATAATTCAATAATTCAATAATAATAGTTTTTGTAGTAAATGAACGATATTTTTGCCCATAAAAGTGTTGATTATTTCCAGGAGTTTATATGTTTGTTTCACAAATCTACTGTTCTTAAAATATGATTTCTCCACTCATATCTCAGAATGTATTATTACGAAAACCTGAGAAAATAGAAAGTATAAAGTGTACGTGTACGTATGTATGTGTATATAAAGTAAAATTTAAAGATAAAGCCAAGTAATGCAAAACTGTTAATGTTGTGAAAATGATGCAATAATAATGTGAGGTTTCATTCAAGTATGATAAAAATTTTACTGTGCATATTAGTACTAGGTAACTTTTTGTTACGAATATCGTGATGAATTGTAAGCTCTTCTATGTGGATTAAATGGATGTCAGAGAACTAAATATCCATCACCATATAAAAAAGGGTGATTCATTTCTCCACTATCAAAATACCAATGAGTATCGAGACAAATACCTAAGTACCGATTATTTAACTTTCTTACGTAATTGATTAATTATATGAAATTGTTTTTTTAGTAGATAAACTCATTTCGATTAAATGTATCAACTGAGATTTTGATAAAATATTGAGTATTTTTTCTCTCTATAGGTATGTAGGTACAGTCAGCAACGAAAGTTATCGAAACACCCACTCTTTGAAGGTTGTTTAAATTCTGATAATTGTTTATTCTTTCTAAAGGAGGCAGTGCCTCCCCTGTGAAAATTACAAACAATTTTTTTTTATAAACCTACTATACTTACTACTAAAATTTAATTTACTACCTATAATACTTTAATTTCCTTTCATTTTTAAATTAATATAACGGGTAAAAAATTAATTTCTAAAAATAAAAATATTAATAAACATATGTCAAAGAAGTTCCTGCACTATTATTTGCAACATATTAGCCCTCATAAACGACCCAGCGCCTAGTCTATATCCGATCCGATCTATGTTTTCACATATGTGCATATGTTTTTCTCCCCGGGGGGGGGGCCCCCCCCCCCCCCCCCCCCCCCCCCCCCCCCCCATTTTCTCTCCCCCCCCCCCCCTTTTTTGTTTTTTTTAAAACCCCCCCCGGGGGGGGGCCCCCCCCCCCCCCCCCCCCCCCCCCCCCCCCCCTTTTTTTTTTGGAGGGGAGGGCGCCGCCCCCCCCCTCTTTTTTTTTTTTTTTTTTTTTAGAAAAAAACCCCCCCCCCCCCCCCCCTTTTTTTTTTCCCTCCCCCCCCCCCCCCCCCCCCCCCCCCCCCCCCCCCCCCCCCCCCCCCCTTCTTTTTTTTTTTTTTTTCCCCCTTCCCCCCCCCCCCCAATTTTTTTTTTTTTTTTCCCCCCCCCCCCCCCCCCCCCCCCCCCCCCCCCCCCCCCCCCCCCCCCCCCCCCCTCCCCCCCCCCCCCCCCTTTTCCCCCCTCCCCCCCCCCCCCCCCCCCCCCCCCCCCCCCCCTCCCCCCCCCCCCCCCCCCCCCCCCCCCCCCCCCCCCCAATTTCCCCCAAAATTTTTTTCCCCCCCCCCCCCCCCCCCCCCCCCCCCCCCCCCCCCCCCCCCCCCCCCCCCCCCCCTTTTTTTTAAAATTTCTTTTTTTATTTTTTTTCTTTTCCTTTTTTCCCCCCCCCCCCCCCCCCCCGAAAATGTTAAATCCTGTTCAAAGTTCTTGAAAGAAAATCTTCTGAGTATCTAATTGATTAACTGAGCCGTTTGGGAAATAACTTTCCTAGATATGACAATTTCTAAAGTTGAACCAACACATAAAAAATTCAAAACTTTATCATCTTTAATTACAATAAAAAAACTACCGTCCTTAAAGAAATTTTTCATGTTAAGGAATTTTTTTTCCAAAATGACTGTTAGTCAGAACGATACTCTGAAGATTGCCCTTTAATATGAAAAAACCGAGAACTTTTCACACAATCGACAGATTATTTGGGCTTTTATTAGACGCAGACTCTCGCAAGCTGTAATCCTATCAGAAGCAAAAAAAAACAATACTGTAGTACAGAAAATATTTAAGCAACCCTCAAAAAGACTTTCGTTGCTGACTATACTCATCGGCGGCTATCTCACGTAGTATCGTATCTGTATAGGTTTTCAATGTTAGATATGACACTTCAATATTTTTCTAATATATTGCTTCATTATCAGCAACTTTACACATTTTCAAATCTCCTTTTTCATACAAATTTTACGTCTTTAGGTCATCGAAGAACATACACAATGAGAAACCATGAATGAGAAAAGATGAACCATCAATAAATGAGCCATGGTCCATTTTTATCAACTTGTTGATTGGATTAAGTTAGTGTCAAACCAATAACTTGACATATTGTCTATGATTAATAATAATAATAATAATAATAATAATAATAATATGCCTTTATTGAGTAGAGTAAATCATACATTTACAATTTCAAATAGGAAAGTAAAAGGCGAAGTCTAGCCGGAAAGCTACTCAACTTAACCTTTGTAATAGTAAAGTAAATAGGTATTAGTCACAAAGTCAGCTCCAACAACTAGTGTTTGATATGAGATTTAGTACACTCAAAATTTGAAAGAAAAAAAGAAAACCTAGAAATTTATACAACCAAGACAACAAAATTAGATTGTTAAGAAAACAAAATTAGAAATTTAGTATGTAACGTGTAAAACAATATATAGAAACACTTATAAATAATAAATAGAAAATACATTCACCAGTACCAAAACAATGGAAAAATGAAATTAAATATTAGTTAAACTACATGCCATTAGAGGATTGCAAATAAATAAAATATTTACATATATATGAGTAACTAAGTTATTTCACTCGTTTGTTGACGAGATAAGATGTTTAGTGTTATTGTGAATTACGAAAAAAGTAGAGTTTGACATTTTTGCGAAAGCTGTTTATAGATAACGCCTTAAAGTGGTCTTCAATTTTGTTATATGTGGTTATCGAGTTATAAGAAAAAGAACGTCTGAATATGGCTTTATTATGTTGAGGTAGTGACAATTTATTTATATGTCTAATATTAACATTATGGACATTTTGTCGAAATTTCAGTTTGTTACGTAGATAGAGCGGAGTGTCAGTAGTAAGTAAACGATGGACAAAAGTGACGAGATGAAGCTTAGTTAATGTGTCCATTTTTAACCAACCAAGTTGAGATATTTTTTTCTGATATGTGATCATACTTTTTTAAATTAAATATAAACCGACAGCATGCATTTTGAACTTTTTGAAGACGAAGTAAGGTAAATTTATCGAGGCAAGGGATATAACAAATACTGCAATAATTTAAAATAGGTAATACCAAAGCTTCACATAGTTTTTTTCTCCGTTTGAAGTTTATTAAGCTTATGTTTGCATAAAGCAGTCTTAAAACTATATAAGACCTTTTTATTAACAAATTAACATGAACAAGAAATCGGAGATTTTCATAAAATATTATTCCTAAATTTTTGATTTTGTCTACAATCTGAACATCTTTATCATTAATTTTTTAAATTTAAATTGGATTTTACAAATTCCCTGGATATTTTGGAAGCAAAACAAATAACTGCACATTTCAAAGGATTGAGTTTCAAGTTGTTTTCTTTAGAATACCTAGCGATTGCGTTTAGATCGGCATTAAGGTTATCACATGCACTCTTTATTTGTGTAGGATTAAAGGAATACAATAGCTGACTATCGTCAGCATAACCCTGGATCTTAGAGTTACTTACACAGTGAAAAATATCCGCGGTATATATTAACAATAATATAGGTCCCAAGACTGTTCCTTGGGGTACACCTGATGTGATAGGGCAAGCACTAGAACATTCATTTCCAAGGATGACCTTTTGGCGTCTGTTGATCAAGATATGACACAAAAAAATTTAATGTAATATCGTCAAAACCATAAAATTCCAGTTTGGAAATAAGTGATTCAAACCATTAACTTGACATCATCTATTATATTATATAAACTTAAATGCCATCACCCATCTAGGGATTTTAGGTTATTTTATAATTGATCCTAATTCAGTTAATACTCAGGGTAATTTTCATAAAAGCTACAAACTATGTAACTCGCCTGGCAGATTCGCATCATCGAGAGAATATTAAAACTATTGTTTTTAATGTGACCTTTATGGTCGCATTATCGAGGGGTAATATTATATACATACATATATGTATACAGGGTGAGTCAGAAAGAACGGGACAAGACTAAACTGGAGATACTAGACACCAAAATATTATGATTGAGCTCAACTTGCATTATACCAATGTCACTGATTTAAGAGATACAGCGTGTTCAAAATTTAAATTTTATTCTGAAATTTCTCAATAATTGGGAAAGTTTTGATAGTATAAATCTGAAACTTGGTAGCGTTATGTTTTTTGGTGTGAGAATTACGAATTTTAAGCTTACTTTGACATTGCTCCTAGAGGGTGCCAGTTTCACCGTATAATTTTGGTAAATTAAAACATAGTTTTTTATCTGTTGAGCCATGCGTAAAATAAGTCGAGAATCTAAAAGAACGCACAATTTAAACTTTGAAAACGCTCAATCATAATATTTTGGTGTCTAGTAACTCCAGTTTAGTATTGTCCCATTCTTTCTGACTCACACTGTATACATGTAATAGGCCCGAATATCAATATATACATATTATATTTATATTCGGGCCTATGATGTATCATTTGGCGTTATTTATGACAGCACTGTTATAAATAACGTGGAATGATATATCATAGACCTGAATATGTGTTAAGAATGTCGATTATGCACACAAGTTGCATAATGGCACAATTCTCTTTGTTGAGAAAGATACTAATCTAGTACTCAAAATAAGAAATAACAAAAATCCAAATGTAGAACATTTAACAGAATTATTTCTAACGCTACTTAAATTATATTTGGAGTCGAGAAATCGCGGACCCTAACAGAACACAGACACAGATAATTGGGAGGAATTAATAAGAAGGAATTTGTAAAAAAACGTGGTATCCATGTCATATTCTGGGGAGTGATTGTTACACTTAAATAGAAGGCTATAATAACAATCGAACTTCAAATGAAACTTGCAGCACAAAAACGCCTTGCTCAACAGAAAATCTTGGTAACGGTAATTTTTTTCTAGTTATCAAGTGATGTTTTTTTAAAATTTTTGTAAACTCCCTAAAATGTGATGAGGGTCCTACGTTTCGGTACGAAAATATGAGAATATTTTTTAATTACACCAACTGCTCCTACTTCCCCGTAATACGGTTCTGTTAGGGTCGAATTTCTCGACTCTAATTTTATTATTTAAATTAAGTTAGATTTAAAAAAAAACAATATTGAATTTTATGAAAGTTAATTAAGACTTTGAGGCAATCACAAAAATCATTTTGATGGAGTAGTTTCTTAAAATTGTTTCTGCTATTTTTCTGGTTTGTTTTAATATATGTTTTTTTTTTCTGAAATTGAATTAATTTATACACGGTGGGCCTATATTGATATCTCAAAAACTGTGTATATCAAAATCCTGAAAATTTGGCTGTAAAGTTGATACATTCTATTCAACTAAAATATTTTGACATATATTACGCTTATATCGAAAGTAGATGTCAACTTGCTTATTTTAAATAGAACACCCTGTATATTATTGCATTTTTTGATTCTACGGTATATTCTAAAGACATTTCATGTATAAAAGACATACCTATACCCAATAATTTTTTAAATTCACAGAGATAATTAGATTTCTGATTATACATTTCAAGTCTTTGAGTTATAACAGACTTTTGAGAAAATAGCCAGTTCTGTAATGGCCACCATTTGAATAATTTTAATAGTGTTACAATAGTATCCCACAATTTTTTTATGTAGATTTCAATGGCATAACTAGTTTTTTTACTGTGATTAAAGGTTTTTGAAATATGGACCGACATTTTTTTTAAATGAAAACCGCAGTTAGCCATGGACATTAAAATGCCAGGGCCAACTATGACAGAAAGTGTATCAAAATCGAAAATCTAGTTAGCTCTGTGAGTTTCCTTCAAAAATTTAGTGAAGGTGAGCGAAAACAGCATCTTCTGTAATAACCGAGATACCTTAGAAAAACATTGAAAATGGGACACCTTGTACATTCTGAGAATATACTTTATTTTGGTAAATCTTGCACGCCCGCAACAGACATTTTATACTGAGTGCTCACAAAAAAAAATGAAACTAATTAAAAAATGTACAAAACGTAATTTTTGGTAAATAGGAACCCCCGTATTTTTCTAACGGATTTGTATCCAGCGCTCAAAATAAGGGTAACTTTCTGTTACATTGCCTGTATCTAAATCTAATTGTTTTCATGTCGTTTTCAAATCAAATTTATCTGTTGCTTCAAATACGATTTTGTTAACTCTAAATGGCCACAGCTGCCAGAAAACAATAACATTATTTGGAAATGACACGCTGTGGTATTTTTGACATTTCAAACGTGTTTTATTTTTTTCTTACAGTATGGCCAATTTACATACCTATTCAAAGGTAACAAAACCTACTTCGCGTTGTAAAACACTTCACAACATTAGTGTGTCAGTAGTTTATTTCATTATGGTGTTTCGTTAAAATAAATAATATTTTAAAAAATGTGACTTGACTTTGCCGTCAAATTTTCAGAATTTTATCACCTATAGTTGTTGAGATGTCAATATAGGCCTACCACGGTGGGACGTCCCATATTAAGATCTTTACTCAGCATTATACTTTTTTTTTTTACAGGTACCTATTCTCTCATAATGCAGTTTGAAAATATGAAGGGCAAGGAGGCTCGAGCCTAGAGCTGGTATCAAATGTGATAATTCCGTCCCAGTAATTTTTACTTAGTTAAGTACATCACTATATGCTATTCACTGTTTTCTTGTCTTATTTTAGTCGTACTTATTTCAGTATTTATAAAATTGTGATTTTATATACATTCAAAAAAAAAACGTCATCATAGTTGGCGGAGAAAAAAAAGACGTATTTCCATTCTTAATCGAATTTATAACCTTATTTACTTGTCAGGACTGTCACAGCATATGACAGCCATTGTTTATTTTACAAATTGTGACAGTCACTTGTCAAAAGTTTGACATAACCGAAAAGCTTAGACATGACCGCTATTTCCATCTCTCTCGTTCATGGCCATGATGACGTTTTTTTTGGATGTATATATATTTAATTGATATCAAGGTATTAAATACCGTATATGAAATTTTGGCTGCACATACATTGTCGGGAAAAAAGAGTTTTTAATAAGTTAAAAAAAATAGTACAAAAGTCTTGCCTTATCCGAAATCAGGGTTGTGCCAATGTCCGTTATGTATTAAAGTGAGATTTTTAAAATATCTAATACTATCCAAAGTTGGAAGTCATACCATATCGTCCAGTTTGCATGGATGACAAAATTGTGTTTTGTGCATATGGCTGTTTTAAACTGTGTCCTTTACACATCAGCTTATACAGGGTGTTTCTAAATGAAGTAGCGAAAATGACACCAGTGAATCTGCAGATCAAAATAAGTCAATTGTGTCCTAAAGATTTCCAAGACAATTCCACAACATCCTGTGATATTTAAAACACATCGAGCTTATGGCCTCAAACAAGGGAAACGACAGTGGCCTAATGATTATGCATTTATTTCAAAAAAGCTCCAAACAAAAATAGAAGGTGGTAAAAAAATGCAGGTTATACATCAGGTGTTTCCAAATTAGGATTCCTTGAGTGCATGGTAAAAAAGTTTCAGGGAAAATCACCATGCTCATTATTAACTGTGGCGCCCCCTACAAACGAAAGGTATTTGTTTTCACATGGGCTTACTCACTGCTATAAACTTAGACTAAGGTATGTTTGGTTTAATTGACTTATTTTGACATCCAGATTCACTGGTATAATTTATGCCACTTCATTTAGAAACACCCTGTATATGTTCTTAGTTAACCCCGTTAAACTTTATCCTTGCCAAAAATATGGACACTACAGTTTTTACAGGTGTCAGCAGATTGTTTACGTTTTAGTGGAATATAAAACTGTTTTCTGTAAAGTTGATATTCGAAAATGTTTACATATATACAAGGTGTAATTAAGATATACTATTAGGCAATAATAACTAGGTTAAAAGCTGACATAGGGAGTATTGCACAAAACATTACAAGTAGTATTAAATCACAATATTTTTAGAAATGTAGTTGCACTCAGAACACTGTTTTACAATATTCATATATTTTGGTAAATATTGCTTTACAAGTTGATTGTATTTTATTGAAAGCGTTTATAAATGTTAAAAAAATGTTCCTATACAGGGTGTTCCACCTAAGGCGGATTCATCCATAACTCTGTTATTAGAAATTTAACAAAAAAGTGCTTTGGGGGGTAGTTGTCTGGAATAATTGTGCATATGAGGAAAATATTTTCAATTATATAGGGTGCTCCGTTTATTCTGCACGCCACCTAACTTTGTTATTTTAAATGGAACACCCTGTATATTTTTACATTTTTTGATTCCCCGTTTAATTCTAGGTCGACTTTGTTAAGGGTTCCCTATACCTATCTCTTATAGTTTTTGAGATATTCAACTGTCTTTGAAAAAAATTACGATTTCAGCTCTTTGAATGAGGCCCAATAGCATTTAAACCATAAAAGATAGAAACCTGCGGTTTGGACGATTATATTTAGCACAAATTACCCTATCTTTTTCACTATGGGCAAAATGGATCGTTATTCAGAGCCGGAAATATCGGACCCTACATTTGACAATTTTAAAACGTGAATACTATTTTTTTTTTTCAAATGGCATGACCCATATTAAATAGTGCCGTTGGATGCGAAATTAAATGCCCTTTCTACTGATAGCGTTGTGCATAAACTCTTGATGCCAATAACAGATCTCGGTGGCAAGCACCAAGAACAAAAACCATATCAACCATTTCTTCCTGCGTCAGCGACATTGATACACAAATATTATGATACACTTTAACACGTTTTCACAGTAAAATAACAAGTCAAAGCTAGTCAACTCTAAAGTGACGTTTAGTTTGGCTTATACGTCAAATAGTGCAATAAGCAACACAATTGCAACGCCTACGTGACGCTGTAGACACCCGATTTCTGCAAACTTTTGAAAGAATCGAATATTCTTGGAAAACTGTTGGATATAAGTATTGATAACCCGATATCAGTAGAAAGGGCATTTAATTTCGCATCCAACGGCACTATTTAATATGGGTCATGCCATTTGAAAAAAAAAAAATAGTATTCACGTTTTTAAATTGTCAAATGTAGTGTCCGATATTTCCGGCCCTAAATAACGTATCCATTTTGCCCATAGTGAAAAAGATAGGGTAATTTGTGCTAAATCTAATCGTCCTAACCGTAGGTTTCTATCTTTTATGGTTTAAATGCTATTGGACCTCATTCAAAGAGCTGAAATCGTCATTTTTTTCAAAGACAGTTAGGTATAGGGAACCCTTAACAAAGTCGACCTAGAATTAAACGGGGAATAAAAAAATGTAAAAATGTACAGTGTTCCATTTAAAATAACAAAGTTAGGTGGCGTGCAGAATAAACGGAGCACCCTATATAATTGAAAATATTTTCCTCATATGCACAATTATTCCAGACAACTACCACCCAAAGGACTTTTTTTTGTTAAATTTCTAATAACAGAGTTATGGATGAATCCGCCTTAGGTGGAACACCCTGTATATATTTTAAATATCGTATTGTCTTTTAATATTGCCTTACTTAAAGCTTTTTATATGTAAAAGATCATATAGTATTTATTTGTTTTGTATAAGCATTTTTGTTTCAAAAATTGTATGTCCCGCCCATGACATTTAGGCTTGCTGAAAATCAGCCCTTGAACTGACAACATAATCAGTCTCATGGAACTTACATTATGCAATTTTCTTTTTTTTATATTTATTTTTGCTGCTAGTCCTATTTTAGTGCATACATTAATTATGTGGATTAGTTTAATGCAATAATAAATTTTATTTATTACTTGTCTGTTATTTATCTTGAAATTATTTCCCATGGTAAGTAAATATAATTTATGTGATAAATGGTGAGGATTACGGCAAATATTTTTATATATTTATATTTTCTAAGTATCGATTGCTCCGCTATATTAACTGATAAGGTCATATCACTTTTCGATTGTTAGTGATTGCAGGTGTTTTTCCATTTTATGCATGTTTTAACTTTATCCATATCACAATAAATAATTACACGCTCAATTAGTTGAAGGTTATTTTGTAGAAAATTTATTTCTACATAATAGCGATGTATAGAAACTTTATTTCTAAAC
Source organism: Aromia moschata (assembly GCA_029963805.1). Taxonomy (NCBI): domain Eukaryota; kingdom Metazoa; phylum Arthropoda; class Insecta; order Coleoptera; family Cerambycidae; genus Aromia; species Aromia moschata. The sequence goes on from JAPWTK010001217.1 coordinate 71,976, forward strand.
TGAAAAAAACTGAGAAAACACTATATAAAATGAAATTCGGAAATTATTTTATGAAATTGAATGAGCACAGTTTACCATGAAAACTGTGATATAATTTATTTGAAGAAGATGACATAGCAACAAAATGTTTTCAAAGCCACCAAAAAAAGATACATTAAGAGATTTTTTGAATATTGTTTCAAATGATTAAATTGTTATCTACTGTTATTAGCAGTGGAGCCTGGTGAAATTGTAATCC
>JAPWTK010001218.1:0-72061 GCA_029963805.1 Aromia moschata
TTCAGAGTATTTTCCCTCATATTTATTATCTATTACATATTTTTACACATATGTATATAGTGTATGTGTAGAAGTATGTAGTATAGTGAAGCTTGGAACAAATTTAAATTTATTTTGGGTTTTTATAAAAAAAATTGATCATTCAACAAGTCAATTTTGTTTTTCAAAAGGATACATTTATCTAAAAATGCAATTCCCAGATCTACTTTTGTTTTCAACCTCATGGGCAACACACAAGCAAGAGTTCGTTAAGGAACATACTTGGTAAGCGACAGACATTTTTTTTCAATTTTTACTCATTTTATGCTATTTTACAGCAGTTTTGAGACATTGTTCCATGCTGGATTGTGAATAACCGTCATACTGCCAGTCTGCGGTGTCTGCCACTATTTTCCAATTTTCCATAAAAGCGCATGTTGGAACAAGAAAATTGCACTTTTGTATATCCGGTTTTCGTCCCCCCCCCCCCACCTGCCAGAAATCGTCATAAAGTTTTGTCTGCCACTATTTTTCCCGATTTATAAAAAATGGATACTGTGACTTAACGTTGCTTCCAGACGGTTAGGGTCCACTTTTTCCCAGATTTCCAGCTCGGGATTTACATCTAAAATGGCCACTTTGCCATATATCTGTGGTATGACAAAAAATGCTCCACATCGACTCGGGAGCTTATTTACCACGGCAGACAGTTAGGGTTCATGGATTTTTTTGTCGCACCATATCCTAGACTAATACTATAGACATAAGAAAAAAAGGAACAGGCACAATTTGGGCTTGTTTTATTATTATAGTCTATCTCCTGTTCACAACATTAAAACATTCACAATTTCAACATCACCTTCCTTTATACTTAGTTGGCAATGCCACTCTAATTGCATTATGCAAGTTAAGGCATAAAGCATGCCAGCAAAAATGATATACATTACATTGGTTTTTGGCAACCAGGGTTGAGGATTTGTTCGCTCACAATCACTCGGCTCAAAACCCTATCGAAAATGCATGGAGATGTTAGCCACTATATTCAAAATAAAACTAATGAAACACAATAATGAAATTATAATAAAAAGGCAAGGTGCGGAACATTGACCAGGATTAGCCAACACCTACAGTAATTTTTAACTACATATAACTAGTTTCAAGGGTTTTCTACTTATATCCATGAATTATTTATATTGTTGAATTAATACACAGGACTATTTAAAAAACTATATTATACAATATATTTGACCACAAAACAGGGGGCGTAAAATGTCAATTGTAATTTTGAAAAAAATTAACATTAGAATATAATGTTGCTGTCTTTTTATTATATATCTCAATTTCACGACTATTAAATAGGTTTCCTTGTTAAAATCATAGTAGACTTTTTTAAGTCCTTCTTTAATAACAGAAAAAATTTATGAGGTTCGTGCTCATCGATAAATAAAATGAACATGGCAACAACCATGTTTTTCTGTAACATTTAATTTTTCAGTATAGGATTATGCTGGTATGCGATTCACTATGACCTTCAAAATATAATCAATAATAGGAAAAACAAACACAAATTTGATGATAAAATATTTATTTCAATAAAAATATAGCAGTCAGACTATCACATATCAGCTCAGTCGGACTATCACATATAAAAAGATTCATGCATCACATTATGTAATGTGTTCATACTACTAACAGGTATTTTTTGTAAGGCACCATTGCTTTTGCTATCAAAATTGATGGAAATGACTTAATAATTCACAAAACAAAACAGAAAACATAACAGTGCAATTGTCTTTTTAACACATTTTAATCCAATGTATCCTCATTTCAGTTGTATTGTCTATTAACCTGGAAAAGAAATAATAATCATGAACTATTTAAAAAAATTTAAATAGCATAATAATAAGGGTGTCACATAATCAGAATAATTATGAATCATTAATTTCATAGCGTATATTAAAATAACATCATGTTAAAGTTAAAAAGTGGTTTTAAACTCACTTTTAGTCAAACAATACACATCCAAAAAATACTATTAAAAAAAACTATAAAGTAACAACAATTAATCAAGGCAGTAATTAATATCCAAAATAGTTTACCAATTTTGACTGACACCAACACATATAATAAAAACCACAACTTACTCCAAAGGCAGAAATGTTGCTGCTGTTTTGGAAATTATTGTACCTAAAAAAAAGGAAATGACTTTTTAGATAAATGAAAAAAATTCGAAACTAGTTATTGTCTTAGAAAATATTATCAGAGAGGGCAAGTTATTATCATAAATTTATATTATCATAATAGCGTATAATATTGAATCATCATCAAAGCTAGTAATTTTCTATACTCTTTGTTACAACATTAGATTAGAACACATATACTGGGCGTGGTGTGAAGACCTTTAGTTAACCATACGTGGAAAACGACAAATACCAGAATTTATCGTTTATGGATATAATCTCTGATGAAAATATTAACATCGACAGGGCACTTCCGATTATACCGGAAGTCAACCATGTAATTTTAAATGGAATATACTATTTTTTTCATTTCATTTTCGAATTATACGTCAAATTTTATTGAATTCTGAAGTTATCACTAAAGCCGGCAGATCCGGGCGGCGGTCCATCTCAACTGGCCATATCAGAACGTAAATAACAGGATAAGTTTAACACATCTCTTTCTAAAGTGCAACAGTTTATAGTTTTTCATGAATTTTGTTTTTGCATACAAGTAGTAATTAGAAATTTTCGAAATTCGAGCATTTATCTTTTTCCATATATAATCAACTAAAAGTCTTCACACCACGCCCTCTATACATGGTACAATACTTACAATGAAATTTTCTGCTTTATACCAGGCCATTGTTTCTAGTTCCAATCTGCAACAACACATTCTTTCATTAATTAATATCTCTTAAAATTTGGTTGGAGATACTATTTTGATTTTTTAACTCAGCTAGTAATGTTATCATCAAAAATATTTATGACAGGGATAACTAATAGTCATCATAAGAAAAAATACATAAATTGATCATCAGATATTAACTACCACTTATATTTTAGGTTTTTAAAACATTGATATTTTCCTTCAATTCTGGACACGGTGAATATAAAACTAAATCTTTAAAACTGTATTTTATAAATCCACATTATTTCTAAAATATTTATCAAACTAACGTGCTTTTTTAGTAGTCGATGCTTTTAGTGTCAATTGTTAAGCAAGCTGTTATAGTTTATAATTTATAAGTTCTTAACACAAACTTATCCAAAATAAGTTATTACAGCTACTGAATTAAAAATCACAATATAATTCACCAAGAAATACTGAAAGCTAAACATAGTTTTCTCTTAGGTAAAAACATAAATATTGTGCTAGGAAGTACAGTGTAAACCAAACATTGTTTTGTGCAACTGTAAACTGATTTTGGTCTCTATTTTGCCAGATGGGCCCAGTAAATACTTGTGTTGAAAAGACAATTATTATCTTTTCAGCACAGTTTCATACCGCATTCATGCCATATGTCACAATCTATGATTACGACACAGGAATATCGCAACATCTATTAGGGAAACTCCAAGGAAATTATTTGGTTTTGTTACAATAACTTTTCGTGCACAAAGCAATTGATTAAATATCTACTCTGAATATTTAAGTTAGGAAATCCGCATACAAAAATAGACATGAAAAATGTTTCAGGACATAAAGATGTAGTCATGTTTGTTTCTTCTGTAAATGTAATGAAATTTAACATGAAACATAATAATGACTTCAACATAATGTAACAGCCTTGACAATTAAATAAGGTTATAAATATAAAGATGTAATAGAAACATGTTATTTTTTGCTCGGCCAACTTTGGTGACATATCTTTTGGATGGCTCCTTATAAGTCGCAGCGCTATGTTCGCAACATTAATGTAAAATTTTAAAGTACTTACCATTTAAAGATATCTTGTTACATTCACCCACCGGAAGCATAAAGTCACGGGACTCACTGCTGATCGTATCTTCACTTCCCAATTCATCAGCTGAAACAGCGAAGACATGTAAGTCCCAAAAAAAAAAAAATATTACACAATGTTATATTTTGACCATTAAATCAGTTAAAAAAATGCAGCCATAATTAATAATCACTATTAATCAGACGGTAATTGTTTTCATCATTGGTTAATGTAAAATTAATAAAGAGGTAACAAAATAATAATTACAGAGATGCCAGGTGTCTTTCTAAATTGTCAAAATATCGTCCAAGCAATACCCAGACTCAGCGCACTATAAACACAAACATTATGACCAGCTGTTAGTCCTCCATTTGAAAGGGATGTAATTTGTTGAGCACACACACTGGGGTGTTTGGGCTTTAACCAATGGGGTGTTTGCATGGTAATTGGATAATGATAAAATTGTACACAAAAAGGATAAACAGTTAAATAGTTATTTTTTAAATTTATTAGTTTATGTAATTTTTTTCTGTGATTAAATCAAATTGGATGAATGAAAACATGTAAAAATTCGTGAATTATATGCCAACAAATATCTGAAACTTTAAAAGGTTTAGGAAAATTAATTTTGAGTGCTCAGATCATGCATATCTCTAAAATCATATGAATAAAAAAATACAAAATATGATATGTCCACTCGAAGCTAATTTTCATAAACGTCTAAAAACTCAATGGAAATGATTACTCCATAAGATATAAATTATGAAGTCTTATTGAATTCAATTTTGATTTAACATACAAAGTTAACGAATGCATAGAAATAAACCACCATAAGAATGTATTTTATTCCTGAGCCAAATGAGGAAAATTAATGTTTTTTTTTGGATGCAAACAACCCATTCTGGTCTTGTAGCATTACTGCATTTGTGAATTTGTACAAATATCAAAATTTCTAAAACTACCTACACCTTTAAGACAAAGCATTTTTTCAGTTACTTCTTTGGTTGTATGGACATAATTATAAGAATACTCCTATCCCGTTTGGGTTATGCAATTTATGTGATTTTTATTACACATAAATTATATATTTTATTATCATCATCATTAATAGAGTTGGCCGAAATGTACCGCATGGCAACCGTATATGTATGTAAACTTACCCTCTTAATTAGCTTGATGATGTAGCTTGATTAACATTACTATCACGAACTGGAGAATCATAACAACTTTGTAGCATCAGATAAGTTTCTATAGTTGTCTCTGAGAGCCTTGTTCGCTGTGGTGAAAATATATGCTTATATTTTGAGAACGACCGTTCGACATCTACTGATGTGATACAGGCATAATTAAAATACTGTTTGCACTCACTTAACGGATCTGTAGATGCACCATCACAAATTTGTCTCAATTTGGTAAAACCAGTATCTTTCTTTAATACACTTTCAAACTTATTTTTAACTGGCTCATTTATTGCATCACCTATAGCTTGTAGAGCGATTTATCGCCCACTACTTGTAGCGACTCCGCTAATGACAACGCACTGTTCTGTAATTTTTGTATGGCGTCATACAAACCTCTATAGTTGCGATGAATGGTTTTTAAAGCTATTTCAACAGATTTATCTTGAAATTTCGTCTGACTCTCCCTAATAGCTGCAGCTTCGGCCAGGATTGAATTGTAAAATAACAGCTTTTATTTGCTGGAAATGTTCGCATAATAAAAGCGGCTTTCAACCATGTTCCCCAATCAGTAAGAATCGGCTGTGGTGGTTCAGGAATACCAGGACATCTGCTGTGAAACTCACGTAGACGATTAGGAGATTTTAAAAACACATTTTTTGTACCCGCTATTAACGCATCGACATTGGGAAAACATTGTCTGATAGTTTCTGCTACAAGATGTGAAGCATGCATTTTGCAGGTAACGTGCAAAAACCTGCAACCACGTTTTGAAAGCAAACGGCCCACTAACAGCATTGTGGGTGCATCATTGGTCATAAACATCACCACCTGACTTGTTGATAGTTCAAACTGTTCCAGGGTCTCCAACACCACCCTCGTAATAGTGTTGCCATTACATTCTGTTAGTCTTTTACTAGCTAGTAACACTGGGGGTGTATATTTTCCAGGGTCCAATACACGTACTATAACATTTAGAATAGAATGTTTTTTACAGTCTATTGTCTCGTCGATACATAACCACAGCCGTGTATTTTTTAATGCACTTTTAATCCCCTTTACTAAGTCAGTGCGTACAGTTCGTAGATAGTTACGTAATGTTGTGCGACCTGGTAACGGTACCTCTGGAACGTATTTCTTCCAGAACTCACGAAATGGTTGTTTATCAAGTACATTCAGGGGTACATCACAGGCACTCAGCATTAAAAGTAAGTCGAACATAAACTGAGTTCTCAAGGGCAAATTATCTTTTTACTTTTATGTTTCACACTATTTACGTGGCCGGTTACAATCGCGTTTGTCCCTACACAGCAGTTTTCCTTACAGACTCTACACATTACGGTCGCCATCATAAAATAGATCTTGGAAATTACCAATGAATTTAATCACTCTGTCACCAAATGGTAGTTTTTTAGGTGTTTGCAGGTGTGACATTTTATTATTAACGTAATACCGACGCCAACGACATAAACACCTCGAACACACAAATGATAACACTAGTCTGCCAGACGGTCGGGCCAAACGACTGAAGCCAAACGTCTCGGGTCGTTGACTCCCATACTACACCGCTGTATTGCGGCACGATCGGCCAACCCTATAATAATAATTCACATGAGTACAATAACCGAAACAGAACTATCTAACTTACCTACATCTCAAATGTCAGTTGAGCGAGTCAGATAATATTAAACCACATTTTCATAGCCATTTCACATTCTAAGATGGCAAAGAGGTGACACCCTTAGTAGTCTAGTCAAAAAAGTTGACCAAGCTGGAATAAAACACTAACATCAGAAGTTTTAAAATTATTGGGTTATAATATTTATTGAAGTTAATTATTCAGAACGTACATAATCATGGCAATTCAGATTGACTGAGGCGTTACGAAAAAAATTTCATCATTTGTATATGTGGAGAAAGTTGTTAAAAAAAGTTTGAAATTTAAAGCGCATGTACTACAAATATATGTATATCCAAAATAAATTGCACATATATCATTATTGATCTTGGTGTTTAAATTACATGGTACTTACATACATACATTGTTTTCTCCCATTTAGGACCAGATTACCATCGTTCAGCTGAAAGATAAATAAATTATAAGACACAAATCAATATCACATAAATATTATAAAAATGAAGAAAAAATACGTCAGATAAAAGTAATCAACATAACAATTCAGTCATATGCTTGTCTATTTTAAATTCATCATTTTAATGATTGAACTAATGACAATCGTGAATAAAATTTAGAACATGTAAAAGTAAAGCCACCTAAAAAAAAAGCGCCATCAATGTTGGCCGAGCAAAAATAAATTTCTATTCTATCGTAAATTTATAACCTTACATAATTGTTAAGGCTGTTACGTCATGTGACAGCCATTATTTATTTTACAATTGTGACAGCCACTTGTCAAAAGTTTGACAACCACAAAGTTTCGCTTTGAGTCTCGACATCTTATTAGACGCTATTTCCATCTCTCTCGTTCATAATCAGATCTGATGAACTTTTTTGGGTGGCTCTTTATAAGTTAGAACCATAATCATGATCAACGATATTTTGATATTGATTATTAGAAATACTGAACTCCTCAGTCACTACGACATCCAGCAAGTAAATAAGATATTACGTCCAAATTGCTGTTGACTGGTTTTAATGAATTTGTTTTGTAGAAGCAAAAACTATACAATTGCTAACACAAGTGAACTAATGATGAAGTATTTCAACTGGTGTCTCCAACACCACTGTCGTAATTATGTTGCCTTTAATGATTTTTACTAGCTAGTAACAATGCATGAGTATATTTTCGAGGGTCGAGTACATGTATTATAACATTTAGAATAGAATGTTTTTTACAGTATGTTGTCTCGTCAATACATAACCACAGCCGTATATCTCTTATTGCACTTGTAATCTACTTTAGTAAGTCACTGCGTACAGTTAGTAGATAGTTACATCATGGTGTGCGACTTGATAGCGGCATCTCTGGAACGTATTTGTTCCAGAACACACGAAAATTGTTATTTATCAAGTATATTCAGTGCATCACAGGCACTTAGCAATAAAAGTAAGTTGAACATAAATTGAGTTCTCAAGGGCATACCATCCATTTTATTTCTATGTTTCACACTATTTATGTGACGCTACAATCCAAATTGTCTTTACACGGCAGTTTTTCCTTACAGACTGTACACATTACAGTCGCACCATCATAATAAAAATAAATCTTCGAAATCACCGATGAATTTACTGACTTTTTCATGATAGTTTTTAAGCATTTGCACGTGTGACATTTTATTGTTGAGGTAATACTGCCCGAAACAGTACTAGAACACGCCCGTCGGCCGTCGCTATATTACAACACGTACGGTCAACCGTACTAACAAGCAGGTACAAAAATAATGAGGAAGTGGTAATGACGTTTTACGTACTATAAAAGGCATATTCGAAGAACAGTAATTTATTTAATAAAAAAAAAAAAACTTCGTTTAATAAGAAAGTTTTGTGTTTATAAATAAAAAGATATTCTTATATTCTAAAAAGCAAAACATTGTAAACAAATACCGTGAATACAAAACCTACCACGGTAAGAACTGATCGACATTTCACGCATTATCTGTTATAGACACTTAAAGCCCTCTTTACAGCACTAAACTTATTCTTAGCTTTCTTGAGAGTTAGACAACTTTCACCGAAAGAATACAAGGTGTTTCCTCTGAACTAAACTAGTTATCTTGATTTGAGATTGGCAAAATGTTAACACAATAAATTCTACACTTTATATAGTATTTTCAAATTTATTTAAATTACCGAGTATGGAGCACTTTACCAAAATAAAATGGGAGGCTATTACCCAAAAAAGTTACGACAGTTTTACAGACGTCAATTTTTTTTGAAAAACTTCAAATATCCCCCGAAACAGTTTACATACAGTCAGCAACGAAAGTCATCGTACACCCACTTTTTTGAAGTTTGCTTACATTGTGATAATTTTTGTATTACAGTATTGCTTTTTTTTTACTTCAAACAACATTACAGCTTGTGATATTCTGTGTCTAATAAGCCCAAGTTGAAGCGGTATGTGATTGTGTGAAAAGATATCGCTAAAAAAGTAAATTTTTGATGTTTTCTTTAAAAAAAAAAAAAAAATTTTAAAATATTAAATCCTCTTCAAAGTCCTTGGTCTCATATTAAAGGTAAAACTTCAGAGTATTTATCTCATTAATTGTCCCATTTTGTAAAAAACCTTCCTAGACATGAAAAAATCTTAAATTTGAACCAAAAAATATCACTAAAATTCAAAACAGCTCCTGAACGTCACATATTACTCCAACAACAATTAAGGATTAACATCCCTCTAGAACTCCGTTTTATTAAAATTTCAGGAAGTGATTTTTACGAAAGCGAAGTAAGGATGGAATTTTGAATTTTTATGAGTATTTGGTTTAGAAATTTTTCATGTCTAGAAATTTTTTTACAAAATGACAGTTAGTCAAATAGACACACTGAAGATTTCCCTTTAATACGAGTCCAACAACCCGAAAGGGATTTATTATTTTTGGAGTTATTTACGTTTCTTTGAAAACATCGAAATTTTACTTTTTTAGCGATATCTTTTCACACAATCGACATACCGTCTTCAACTAGAGCTTATTAGACACAGAATCTCACAAACTGTAATCCTGTCAGAAACAAAAAAAATCAATGCTGTAATACAAAAATTTTCATAATTTAAGCAAACTTCAAAAAAGTGGGTGTACGATGACTTTCGTTGCTTACTGTATAAGTTACGCTACAAATTTTCAACTCAAAATTGTGGGCTCTTTCCAAATTTGTTAAATTATATAGGGTGCTCGTTAAAATAAGGAAGGAAGACATCCAGAAGTATATGGAGACCCTGTATATTCAGCGATATTTTAAAAAGGTGGCAAAAAAGGGTACAAACAACCTTACATATTCAATTTTTTATAAAACAACAATTCTATATACACAGACCAAACACGCACTAGAAACTCACATTATATAAATATATGTATACACTGTATCTAGTATGGATGCATTGCTAAGAAACTGTAAGGAGATAAGAAAATGGTTAAATTGGCAAAGTTGTAGACATTATCAAGGCAACTTTTTTAGGACATTTCAATTCTTTGATCGAATTAAGGATTTGATGTTTCGATTTTCTGAAACCATCATCAATTTCTTTTTTTCTTACGGCAGCCATATTGAATATTGTGTTATTTCAAAAGTACGGTTTTCTCGTTCCAATGATACCTAATACTTGAGCAAAAAATAAATCCCTACTAACAAAAAACCTTAAAAATGCTTTTCAGTGAAAATGTCGCAACTTGGCAACACCACAATATAAAATTTACAAACTGTAACTATACTTGTGAATCACCGGGTTCTCTTTTGTATTTTGCATTGAATTCTGTACATAATTATACACCGTGTCACGAGTCCAAGGTATTATATAAACTGACATTACCACTACTGAACTGGCAAGCACTGCTGGAACCGATCGATATGACATTCAGATCGGGATCGAGACTAAAAATAAATTAACTTTTTATAAATTGGAAATATTATTTATCACCTATTTTTTAAAGATAATTTATGTAATTAGTCGTATGTTCCTGTGTATATACGTGTAGGTTTCAAAAGTATTATTATATTGTTTGTAATCACTTTGTTTTCTAATTTTGAGTAATAAGTAAAGCCGGCAGATCCGGGCGGCAGGCCATAATCGTATGCGTCATACTACTTACTACTTGTATGTACAAAAACAAAATTCATGAAAACAATAAACTGTTGCAATTTATAAAGGGATGGGTTAAACTTACCCTATTATTTATGTTGAGATGTGTGAAAACTTTGTGGGCCGCTGCGCTGTTTAACAGGCTTTAGTAATAAGTAACAGAACATTATAATTAGAAAGTGACTAGTCTCGGTGATTAATGTAATTAATTGGTCGAAGTAAAGTAACGTGTTCATGGACTAAAAAATTAAAAAAAAAGTCATAGCAGATTTGAAAAATGCATGATTCGATTTTTACAAAATAACTCAAAAACCAAAAAAGATAAGACATTCTCTAAGTAGCATTAAGTTACTAATAAAATTGTCTACAACTTTGAATTTTTTTATAATTCCCAATTTTTACATTTTATCGTTTTCCTCTCTTATATTTTAGTTTCCAAAACACATCAATCACAAATTCACACTGTATAGACCTATTGGCATGTTGCAAGAGTAATCGCATGATCATTGACTTCATCGAGTGAAATATGTGATTCAAGGCATGGATTGAATAGCTGATTAGGTTGTGGCAGATCGACTTGTAGTTGTTTTTAATTAACACATTCCGTGCCGGTGTCTCCGATCGGAGCCACATGCATACAGCAAATTTCTTAAGTCAGTAACGAGCCGGCACTCGATGGATTAATATTCCACTTTTCATTACAAAACAGTTTGTTGTAGCTTGTAAACTTCAGTTTCTATCTACGATATTAACAATTCGAAGTTATAATTGTTCAGCAGTAAATCAAGCGGGCGGTTGTTTTAGTCACCATTTAAACTAATACATTCGTAATTCATATATGATGTCGCAATGGATTTCAGCGCAAAAACATTGAATGAATAAAACAACAAGCCTTATGTACGTATAAGTGAAAATATTCACAAATGGAGAACATAGAAAAGAAACTAGTTAATAAGAAACTAAACCTTTTATATTAACCAAATATATTTTTTATTTGATTCCATATCCTCCAATAGTTTTTCTTTCACCTTAATCATTACTAAAGTTAGCGTTAATTAAATAGAGGGCAAATAAACAGTCAATTAAACAAAGATGATAAAACTTGTGTATCAGAGAAAAGAGGAGAGGTGGCAACCCTTACTAAAATATATACAACGGTAACTTTATGCCAAGAAAAACTATTCTAAAAGAAAATATACTCACAGAAGTTAGGCATGTGGCATGTATCAAACTCAAACATGTCGTGGGTCGCCAAATAGGTCGGCATGTTCCCAATACAGGTTACCTATGACAAAAAAAAAAAAGATGAATATTAAAAGTATGACCAATAAGCAATTTATTTCATTTATTAAACAAGATCAGTTTTAATTGAAAAACTTAATCAAAGCCAGGCTCATACGAACGAGACTACAAAATCATCATTTATAATTCGCGTTAATTTAAACCTGAAAATATACACAAAGTAGAATTAGTTATGATGAACAAATAACAGTTCACTTGATAATACATCTTTGCATTAAAGGATGTTTTGAATATTACTGAAAATACATATTTGTATTACTTATTAATACTTACCGATTCTCTCCACAACACATCCACGCAACATCACGGCCACCAACGGAAAGAAGATAGCAAAAAAGAAATCGTCGAGCATCAAGCCACACAGCCGCATAGATATGAAATAGTAGAAGGGAAACCAATGTGGTGATGAGAACTATCGGGTGAACATTACATAACTATTCGGTTGTCTGTAAGCTATCGATAATCAGATTGAAAATTAGTTAATCGATAAGAATGCATTCATTAAGATTCATTGATTAGTTATTCGTTAAGAGAATCGTTCATTATTTTTAATTATAAAACCATGCTACGCGTAGTATGGTTTTCTGTGCTATCGACTAAGTTTTAACTTTTAGTGAAGTCCGCTACTGAAACTAGTTGTTCACAAACATTAATAAAATAATATTATATAAATACTAATACATAATACAAAATTTTAATATTCATAAAATTTTCAATAATAAAATATATTTTACATGTATGTATGTATGTATGTATATAAAAAAATAAGATGACAAAAAAAATTATTAGTCTAAATGTTAAACATGGCTGTAGAAACTAAAGTCGATATCTGCTAAAACGTGTGTTAGAAATTTAGAAATCATCCATTTACAAACATAAAATAAGTAAATTTTGTTAAAAAACTAATTATTATAAAACTAATAACTTAACCAATATTCGCCTTGGTGAAAAGCAGTCGTTACTTGTTCGCTAAAACTATCGAATGAGTGAAATGAAAGAATCACTCCATGGTAAACTATCGATTGCAAATAATGCAAAGAGTGACCGCAAGTTTTGCCTGTTTGGCAGCCCTTGAAATTAGTGCTGCGACATCGAGGGAAAACATCGATATTCAGCATCAATGTTGTCATCGAAAACAATCATCGATGTAGGTAAAAGTTGTGGTGGAGTGTAGTTGCTGTTATTTATTGTACCCTGTACGTAGTACGTAAATTGAAAATGCTAATAATAAGTAATATAAGTTTATATTATGTACATAAGTAGGAATTATATTATAATATATGATCCATTAATCCAGTATCAAAATGCAACACAACTTATGTAATTTTAAAACTACTGAATTGATCACTTTTAATATTCGGAATAGGCTGTAGGAGAAGGAGCGCTCGGGTTTCAATCCATTTAATTTTCTTATTAACAGACATAAGTATGTTTTATATATATATTTTTTAAATTAATGTTTTTGCATTTGTATCAATTGTATCAAATAAAATATTACCACAATTTAAGTAACTCCTCTTTTTGTGATGTGTGTAAATGTAATGTCGAAAGGCAAAAATCGATGGCATCGATTCGGTTTCTAACATCGATGACAAAACATCGAACATCGACAGCAAAACATCGATGGTTTCGAAACATTGGATATCATCGCCCAGCACTACTTGAAACCTAACTTCAAATCTATGCTAAATAATAGTTTATGATGAGACATGAGACCATAAAGAAACCAAATTTGGTTTCTTTATGCATGAGACTTCATCTCCTGAAATTGAGGCAGCATTTGGTTATTGAGAACATAGATAAAAGATAATAATTTTTTTAAACTTAAACAATTACAAATTCTTCCCTTCCTCCTTATCTCAATTATTCAAACATTTCATAGTTTGATAAATCAATATAAATAAGGTATATAAATTAGTATCAAATTGTTTATACTTTTAAAAGGTTTTTTAATAATTTCTGAAGACTAAAAGATGATATTTAAAATTAATTTACGTTTAAAAAATAAAGAAATATTAATTCCCAAATGCTTAATAAATCTTAAGAAAAAATGGATCGATATAAGCTAAGTACTATTGAATTTCGGGCTCATGTAAAATTGACAACTTTGACCCTCGATATCTCGAGAACTGAATGCAGCCTCAATCTGAAATTTTCAGGAGATTAAAGTCTCATCATAAACTATCATTTAGCATACATTTGAAGTTAGATTTCAAGGGCTGCCAAACAGGCGAAAAATGGCTTGTTTTTTGCGGTCACTCTTTCATTCGATATTCACAGTGTGAGTGTAGTGCACAACGTGCTGAATGTGTTAAAGGCATGCGCGATATGTAATTCTGCATTCGAGTATGTACACCGGAGTCTCCAAAATTCGGCGTAGCTCGGGAACAGAATGTCTCCAGAATTTGGCTTCAAGAGGGTACCCCACCACAGCCACTGAAAAGTCACGGCATTGGTGCTTACTGTCAAGTGAGGCTGTACACTCAACATCCACATTTCCGAACTTTTACGTTCCGCAGACTTCCACATTTCCGAACTCTCGTCTGCTCCGGGATTACCGAACAGCTGGCGCATGCGCAAAGGGTTTTCTGGCTCATTCTTGTGCTTTTCTTTGTTTTTCGAGGTTTTTTATGCAAATGTAATACATACATACATGTGTACATGTTAATAAAAGAACGGTTTTCTAAACAAAAAAAGTCAGGTGCAAAGGAGATAGTGATGCAGGTAATTATTTTGTAATTCAAAGTAAAGGTTTGTTTTATTGAACATTTTGTTGACGTAACCTATAATAATTTAAAACTGAAATGAAAAATGATGAGAAAACATGTATTTTTAAGAAAACCGTGATACAAAACAAACGTTATTGTACTGTTTATTTGCAGAGAAAAGAGCCTGCTAAGAGGCTAACCTTGGAGCAAAAGCTGGATCTGATAAATCACGCAAAAAATGGTGTTAAAAATGTTGATCTATGTAAGATGTACAATATTTGTAAATCGTCAGTGGCAGAAATTCTTGGAAAAAAAAGAAATTTACTTCGAAAAAACTGAAAAAAAGACGAAAATTGAGTGGACGGATTGACACAATAAAATGCACCGGTACTTATGATAACGCCATTTGAAAGAAGTGTTTTTCATTGGTTTGTATAAAGAAAAACTCTTGTCTCAGGTGTGCTGCTGAGGGAGGGCGATTTCCTCTTTGCTGAATTCTGTGACAATCGAAATGTTTGATAACAATCGCATTATTGTGTTTACATTTTTTTCTCATTTCGAATTTCGCGTTTTTTTTGTCGTCAACCAATCAGCGACAAGTTCGGTTATGTGGAAGTACAAGTTCGGAAATATCGTGAGAAAAAGTTCGGAAATATCGTGAGTTCGGAAATTTGGAGTTCGGATATGTGGATGTTGAGTGTATTTCGTATTTCGAGTGTTTCAAAATCATTGCATAGAAAAACCTACGCAATGCGTAGAATAAGTTTTTCTGTGGCTAGCAGTGGCGGTGCGCGATATTTCAGTTAGCCATATCTTGAAAACGACGCATGGGACCCACTTCACTTTTTAGGTGATGACTATATACACCTCTTACAGAAAGGATTTATAGTGGAAAAACCGTCAGCAAAAGTTTGCGAAAAAATTTTCAAAAACACTGGAGCACTCCCTGGGTTCTCAGTAACGCTCTGTGGAATATTTGCAGTATATATTTTTCATAATCTAGAAACAAATATAAGGAGACGTTTTCGATTTGTTACAAAATATTTTTGTTTCAAAAAGTTATGGCCATTTTAATTTTGGGAAACAAAATGTTCCTATAAAATTAAAATTAAAATAACCATAACTTTTTGAAAAAAAAAATATTTTGCAACAAATCTAAAAACGTCTCCTTATATTTGTTTCTAGATTATGAAAAAAATATATACTGCAAATATCCCACAGAGCGTTACTGAGAACCCAGGAAGTGCTCCAGTTTTTGAAAATTTTTTCGCAAACTTTGCTGACGATTTTTTCACTATAAATCCTTTCGGTAAGGAAGTGTATAGTCATCACCTAAAAAGTGAAGTGGGTCCCATGCGTCGTTTTCAAGATATGGCTCACTGAAATATCACCAACCGCCACTGGTGGCTAGTAGCTAATCAGGGGCTTATGATAGGTCTCTTCACAGAAGTATATCATAGACTCCAATCATCAGAAATATTGGACCAGTTACATTTGACTTTTTAAATCGTTCCATTTCCTATAAAACTCAGATGGACAACTACTTCTGATGGTTGGAAACTGTCACAAACTGACTCTGCGAACAGAGATGTATCATCTCATTTGGTAGGTCATATTTATAACAGTGCTTATTTTTTTATAGTTAAAGTTCTTATTCAATCAGGAACTGCCTTTTTAAATATTCTTTGTTTTCCGATTGGTGGCAACTATTAACAGCGCTCTTATAAATAATGCCAAATTATATCATAGGCCTGAATACCTCGATGTAGTACATCTCTATGCAGATTAATATTCAGTTATATGTGGAAATATTTTAATTTTAAGGTTTGTTCGGAGAAGCATGTCTGATAGTTTCCAACAACTATTTATGGTGGTTAAAAATAATCACAGTCTAAACAATCCCAAACTTCCTCTGGGCACAGAGCTAACATAATCGGTCATCAAAATCACATACTGTAATTATTCGAATTTCTACAGAAGGGGAGGTGAACAGGGGTCCACATATATTCAATCTTCCTTTGGGCCCATTATACTCCCTCGAGAATTGTCAGCTTAATATTGTAATTGAATTTTAAATTTCATAGTTAAGTAACATTCTAACTTCAATCAAAATGTTAAAGCAATTCATATGTATGCCTTCCCAAAAGACATCTTATCTTATGTTTTGGTTACTGTATTTCTAAACAAACGAGTAGGACAAATAGCACCTCTTTGTGTATATCAAATTATATATGGTAAATGAAAAAAATGATATGCAGATACCAGATATACAATATATGATAAATGAAAATAAAAAAGGAGGAAAATAAAAAACAAGCAGATAAAATAAAAAAAAAAAACTTATTTAGTATACATAGATGGAAAAAATAAAAAGTCAACAAAAAAATTGTTTCGATATGGAGATTGAAACCATAAAAAACAATGATTATATGCGATTATAAATTATGAAAGGAAAACTATTTGACGGGATTATAATGCTAACCAAATGCTGCTTTGTGCAAATATTATCAGATAATTCCTTTAACATAGTCCCTTGGAACTTGGAGGATGTCGAGATCTTCCCGTGACGTAATCACAGACTGTTATCTATGGTAAGAATGCGGATGCTACAAGGGACCAAAATAATGTTTAATCCCTATGTAAAAATAGGGACCAAAATAATTTCACAATTGTAAGGTGCTGGTGCATTTAGCAGCGTAGTCGGGATTGTAACCAGCTTAACAAGGAAAAAAATTAATAACTCATACATTCACCCTGTAGAATGTATGAGTTATTTTCCAGGTTTGACATAGAATGTTGTTCCAGGTTTTTTTGATCGGGACGTTAGGGTTTGAGATGAAAAGCGATTTTAAGTAAAATAGTCTATATTAACATTGGTAAATTGTTTAGTTTTCAATGTATGAGGCGACAAAGTTTAGATTTTCTTGTTTTTTTTTTCATGTTTCTGTTCGTTTTTTTTTTTTTGTCAAAAAGAGCTTAGTTTTTTATAAAAAAATATTTTATATCCTGACAAGTAATTGTTAAATTTTATAGTTTGATATTTTTTTAATGAAAAATGGTGGAAGATAACTGTGGTTACTTTTTTGTGATTAACGTTCTACAAAAATACTTAATTGCTGTAATACTTATTAATTATGTATGACTATAATACCTTAGGAATCATTATAAGTTACTAGCTGACCCGGCAAACGGGACACCCTAATCACCTACAGGTATGAAATATACTTTACGATCTATTCTCATACCTACCAAATATACATAAAAAATTTCATAAAAATCAGTCGAGCCGTTTCGGAGGAGTGCGACCACAAACACCGTGACACGAGATTTTTATATATAAGATAATACATCTACTGTGTAAAGTGTGTACTGTTACCTACATCTAGTTTTCTGCACAGTAATTTTAATAATGTTTTTGGTGTGTTGGATTTAATCATAATTTAATAGTAAATCTGTTCTTTATTAACTATGATTTCCACTTTATATATTATAATCCTGTATGATGTATCAGAAAGAAATTATTTCAGACCCCTAAAAAATAAGGAAACGTTATTATTCATAAACAATACATTATTGTAATAAAATTCACTCACTATCACATAACTATGATTAATCCTTTAATTTGAAGATTACTTGTAGCAATAAATAGGTTTTTATATGTTTTTATTTACGGTTTTCTTGAATAATAGTATAGACAAATCAGAAATTGGTACTCACTCAATATGTTTATAATCAAGCAAAGGATCGACCACCTCAAAGATATTATAATATCTAGAACTCCTCCTTGCAATATCAGCAGCAGTTTCTCCACTATTATTTTTAATATAAGGGTCTATATAAGGGTGAGATAGTAATAATTGTACGGTTTCATAGGAAGCCCCATGGGATGCAGCAATATGTAATGGAGTTTGATCTGTAATTGTTTTTCAGTTTTAACAATGGTAACACAATTTTCAACCTCAGGCTTAATCATGTAATTTATTAGGATTATTACGTTAGCAATGGATATAAACACTATAATACCTCCTTCAGATCTTGCATTTATGTCAGCGCCCTGTTGCATTAAAATCGCAGCACATTCTTTATGATTCCACTGGCAACAAGAGTGCAACGGCTGCCATTGCATTTCAGTTTTGGCACTAATGTTAGCTCCTTGTTGTATAAGGTATTTCACAACTTCAATATTGTTACTATAACAAGCTCTGTGAAGTGGCGTATATTTGTCTTTATCTGTGGCATTAATTAATTCTGGATCTTTTTCAATCAACGATTTCAATATTAGCAAGTTTCCTTTTTCGCTCGCTTCTAGAATTTCGTTTTGTAAATTATCTGAAAAAAAAAAAAATTATTAGGTTCTTTTAGGATAGTAATTTTGAACGACTCTATATACCTTTTGGGTTCCTTGTTTCATCAATATCATTGAAATCGTCTTCCCATCCACTTACAGAAAATCTTTCGTCGCTTACCATTTTACTTCAAATAGTTTTCAGTTTCAAAAATTTTTAAATACGAATATAATTGAGGTTATAAGTTTTGTAGCGCTTTTAATTCGCATATGTACATTTACATTAGTGTTGCGAAAATTCGAATTAAATAATTCGACTAATTCGATAGTTAATTAAAACTAACTAATTCGATATATCGAGATAAAAATTAGTAGTATATATTATTTAGTAGTAGTACACCGACGGGAAACGGAATTACGAATTATTCAACTGTATACGCCTATACCTATCAAATATGTACGATGGAGGTCGAGTGTAGCCAAAGGGTCAAGTAAAAACGGAAATACTCGGGGGACTGCGGTTGCCGTTGCCTATGGTGGCCTTTTTTTTTTAGCTTTTTTTCTTTTATCTGCAGCCATCGCCCCTCGCTATAATTTAAATTTATAATTCTACTAATAATAATTCGAATTATTAATTCGATTTTTAAATATGAATTATTACTTCTAATTCGATAGTGAAAATAATTCGATTATTCCCAACACTAATTTACATATGGACCAATAGCATAGACTTTTTGCCAATACACTCGAACCCCTCTTAAGTCGCCAAATCCGTGCATCATTACCTCGCTTTTCGCGAGGTAATGGGCGCATTCAGGGACGCTCAGCCGCTGACCGCTATGTGTTAGTAGCATATATCTAATACTCCTATATTGCTGGTTCCCGTAAGTAGAGGTGTCACGGGGTAAGCACAAATTACAGAAACAAGGCAAATGACTACTTGACCTGTTGTGCGCAAGCGTCACGAGTACACTGGAGTCTCCAAAATTCGGCGTAGCTCGGGAACAGAAAGTCTCCAGAATTTGGTTTCAAGAGGGGTACCCCACCACAGCCACTGAAAAGTCACGGCATTGGTGCTTACTGTCAAGTGAGGCTGTACACTCAACATCCACATTTCCGAACTTTTACTTTCCCCCAGACTTCCACATTTCCGAACTTTCGTCACCTCGGGATAACCAAACTGCTGGCGCATGCGCAATGGGTTTTTCTGGCTCATTCTAGTACTTTTCTTTGGTTTTCGAGGTTTTTATGCAAATGTGATACATACATACATGTGTATATGTTAAAAAAAGAACGTTTTTCTAAACAAAAAAATGTCAGGTGTAAAGGAGAGAGTGATGCAGGTATTTATTTTGTAATTCAAAGTAAAGGTTTGTTTTATTGAACATTTTGTTGACGTAACGTATAATAATTTAAAACTGAAATGAAAAATTATGAGAAAATATGTATTTTTAAGAAAACCGTGATACAAAACAAACATTATTGTACTGTTTATTTGCAGAGAAAAGAGCATGCTAAGAGGCTAACCTTGGAGCAAAAGCTGGATTTGATAAATCACGCAAAAAATGGTGTTAAAAATGTTGATCTATGTAAGATGTACAATATTTGTAAATCATCAGTGGCAGAAATTCTTGGAAAAAAAGAAATTTACTTTGAAAAAACTGAAAAAAAAGACGAAAAGTGAGTGGACGGATTGTCACAATAAAGTGCACCGGTACTTATGACACGCCATTTGAAAGAAGTGTTTTTCACTGGTTTGTACAAAGAAGAACTCTTGTCTCAGGTGTGCTGCTGAGGGAGGGCGATTTCCTCTTTGCTGAATTCTGTGACAATCGAAAAGTTTGATAACAATCGCATTATTGTGTTAACATTTTTTTCTCATTTCAAATTTCGCGGTTTTTTGTCGTCAACCAATCAGCGACAAGTTCGGTTATGTGGAAGTACAAGTTCGGAAATATCGTGAGAAAAAAGTTCGGAAATTTGGAGTTCGGATATGTGGATGTTGAGTGTACACTCGAACCCCTCTTAAGTCGCCAAATCCGTGCATCATTACCTCGCTTAAGTCGCGAAATTTATCCTCTCTTAAGTCGCGATCATAACCTCAACTTTTTCGTGTATTAGCTGCAAAAATAAATATTTAGAGATATACCACAGTACTTGTTATAACGAAAAATGAGCCAACTGAACGAAAAATCAATGTACGTATACCCAGTCGTGCGTGACAAAGTTCAATTTTCCACTTGAATGAATATTTTAAAGATTAAATATTTTTTAAAAGACACCTAACCTATTTTAAATCAAGAAATGTATTACACAATCATTTTTTTCAATAAAAATTGTACATATTCATGCGAGAATCCAATTTCCAAACGTAGTTCTAAAACTTTTACAGGCGGCGACTTAACCGGGATGGTTTCGCGACCTAATAGGGGGAAACGTAGTGAAATAACAGAAGATGTCAATTAAGCGAAGGTGAAATGAGAGGGGTTCGCGTATATAAACACAAGCTTAAAAAGTGTAGCGAAAAGCGAAATCAATTATTTGTCTGTGGTTATAACCTCATATTTATTAAATTTCTGATTTAATTTTCGTGGCTTTTGTGTAAGGGAGGTTAATTTCGATATAAATTAACGTTTTATTAATTTGTAGTCTTAAGATTTATGTTGTTTTAACGTATTTTTTAGCCTAAAGGACAATACAGTTTACCTTTGTATAAATATTTATAATGTCTTGCGAACAACCACTTATGGAGATCATCGATGATATTGAAGATTTAATATCAGCTCAGGATATAACACCTAAAGAAAGATACAGCAGTAGGAAACATGTAAAAGTTAAAGCGAGAAAGAGAATAGTGAGTGAAATATAAATTTTATGGCGTGTGTACAAATATTATTATTTAGGAGGATGAAAAGGAAAATGTTACTCCCATAGGAGTTAACATTCCCGTGCACGCAGAAGATCTATGTTGTAACGTGGGGATGTGCCCACAATAGCTCTGATTCTGAGTATATGGCTGGTCAGTTAGCAGCTTATGGTTATAAGTTAACAAATAACAAATCTGAAGCAGATCTCTGG
Source organism: Aromia moschata (assembly GCA_029963805.1). Classification (NCBI taxonomy): domain Eukaryota; kingdom Metazoa; phylum Arthropoda; class Insecta; order Coleoptera; family Cerambycidae; genus Aromia; species Aromia moschata. The sequence goes on from JAPWTK010001218.1 coordinate 22,233, forward strand.
TTGCTCAATAGTTGCACTGTAAAAAATCCAGCTGAAGACCATTTTAGGTAAAGGAATTTTATAACATGTACAATTCAGAAATATATATATAATGACGCTTACTAGTACTAACTAAGAATAGCTGCCACCTCAAAGCTAAACCATTTTTTGTTCTTCAAAATATAGTTTAGCTAATTATTAACCATTTTAAGCTGATGGTTAAAATTTTTTGTTTTTTTTGCGATACATAGTAGACGTCCGAATAATCGATTTTCCACACAATTCTATGCACTAATGTGTATCATGTGTATCTAATACCCCCAAAAAAATGCACCAGACAACTTTCAGAATTAAATAAATTAGAAGTCAGGTGTTTTTTTTTTTTTTTTTAGAAATGAGATACAAGCTGCTCAAAAACTAGGAAAATACGTTGTAGTGGCAGGTTGCGTTCCACAAGGTGCACCAAAGTCAACTTTTATACAAGGCCTTAGTATTATTGGGGTCCAGCAGATCGATAGAGTAGTTGAAGTTGTTGAGGAAACGCTGAAAGGTAATACTGTGAGGCTATTGGGCACGAAGAAAGAGAATGGTAAGAAAATAGGAGGAGCATCTTTATTACTTCCAAAGGTCAGGAGGAACCCTCTGATCGAAATAATCGCAATAAATACTGGATGTCTAAATCAATGTACTTATTGTAAAACAAAACACGCAAGAGGAGATTTGGGGAGTTACCCACCTGAGGAAATTATTGCCAGAGCCAGACAAGCCTTTGAGGAAGGTGTCGTTGAAATATGGTTAACATCAGAAGATACAGGTAATTTAAATGATAAAACAACAAATGAGAAAGTACCTAAGGTGGTAAATTAAATAATGGGTGAGTGGCATTAATAAACCAATACTATTAAATGAATTGCTTGGTGGCATATTTAACACTAATGTTTTGGAATAAAATTGTAAAAAAAAAGAACTAAAATCAGCATTAGATTACTGCGGGAGTATTTGTTGAAAATAATTTCATTTCAAAAAAATGTCACAAATATATTCACTTATTTTTAAGGTACTTATGGAAGAGATATAGGGACATCCTTACCGGAATTATTGTGGCAGTTAGTTGAAATTATCCCAAAGGGATGTCGTCTTCGACTGGGAATGACAAATCCGCCATATATTCTGGAACACTTAGAGGAAATGGCTAAAATTATGTCCCATCCTCTAGTGTATAGTTTTCTTCACGTTCCTGTTCAATCCGGTAGCGATCAAGTATTAGCAGATATGAAGAGGGAATACTGTCGTAGTGATTTTGAACATGTAGTGGATTTTCTCAGAGAAAGGTCAGTTTTACAATATGGAATTTAAATTTTAGTTTAATTTAGAACTATCTGTTGATAGTTCTATATCCAGGAAATGAGTGCACAACGTTGTAGTCAGAGACTCTGTGACCTAGAGAGCGTTTAATTATCAAAGAAAATTTTCACTAGTAATCTCCCTAGTATTTGAATTACAGTGGAGCATCGATTATCCGAACCTCAAAATCCAACCGCCCCCTTCTTCTACTCCACCAGTGGCCTACGCGACCAACGTCACATCGTCAGTGCGGGCATTGTGCAGTGGTTGTTCTCTTTTCTTTTGGTACACATTGAAGTGTAAAATAAATTTGTGTGTTGTGTTAATGTTTGTTTGTTTGTTTGTTTATTTAATTATCTATGCATATACATATTATGTACCTACACCCCAAATAGGTTTTTTTTTTAAATCATCGGTTATCCGAAAAATCAGTTAACCGAACCCCCTGGTTCCCAATTAGTTCGGATAATCAATGCTCCACTGTATTACCAAAACTTTTTCAAGGTTTCAAATGTGAAAATTATAATTTTATAAAACTATATACATTTCCAATATTCGAAACTAAGAAGAAATTGTCAGTCACTAATTCATATTTAAATATAATTCAGAACCATTGCCATCTTGTTGATGTTTTTTTTTTAAATTAGGTTTTTATACCTAATAAAAAGGTATAGAATACAATACGAAACATAATTACTGTTTTGTAATATGTGATTTTTTTTTTGCGTAGTTTAACTGTGATCTTATTGCATGTATTGAATTATTATTGAATGTATACCATATACAAAATATTTTTTCTTGGTTGTTTTGGCAATTGTTTTTTACTAAGTAATAGATATAGCCATCCAAAAAAAACGTCATCAACTCTGGCTATGAATGAGAGAGATGGAAATAGTCTAATGTCTAAGATTTTCGGTTATGTCAAACTTTTGACAAGTGACTGTCACAATTTGTAAAATAAACAATGGCTGGCATATGATGTGACAGTCTTGACAAGTAAATAAGGTTATAAATTCGATTAAGGATAGAAATACGTCTTTTTTTTCTCGGCCAACTTTGATGACGTTTTTTTTTGGATGTCTATATAACATAATATGCTTATAATTTCAGCTCATGTAGATGTCAATAATCAAACATCACTTTAATGTCACGTTAACATTTAATGGAAAAATTTCCATTGAGGTACTCAACAGGATGAATATTTCAGGAATTTTTTTTTGTTGCCATGGTAACTGCTAAAAATAAGAGCATCCAATTGATTTGAAGATATAAATGTAAAATTTTTATGGTAAAGAATACATTTTCAATTTTTAAACGACAGCTGCATTAGAGGACAAAACAGAGATCCTATATCCTGTTTATTATGTTTAGTATGTAGTTGTCTGAACACAGTTATTTGAAAATAATTTTTATTGGCTAAACCGCTCATCCAATTAATATTTTGCAAGAGATAAAAAAGCTTCGGATTAAATCTTCTGTTTGATAAAAGACTGGTAAAAAATTGGTAATTATTACCAATGTAATTAATAACTAGAGTCCGGTACAATTCTCTATTCAGGATATGAATAGAAAAGTACACTTGACATTAATTATTAGGTGTTTCTATATATGCGAATGTGCCCCGTATAGCACTAAAAAAAACAAAATGTAGGGCCACAGCCATATCCCAAAAATGGTAAAATTAATCGCCGCGTTTTGGAGTTATTAAAGGAAAAATTATTAAGTTCATTTGATGTTTTATCACAGTATTCCAACTTTGACTTTTGCGTTTCTATATACTCATCCAGGACATGTTTTCCACAACACTGAAATACTGTACCATTCGTGAATTTCATCAACATCATTGGCATCATTAGAAGGATATAAAAACTAATAATAAATTAAGTGTATGTCCTATTTGCATTAAACTTTTCTTTGTGGCTTGGCGAATCATAATGTCCACCTTTTCAAAAGTTAGAAGGCGATATGTTAATAATACCTCATATTTCAGAGTACCTGGCATGACAATTGCAACAGATATAATTTGTGGTTTTCCCACAGAAACTGAAGCTGACTTTGACGAAACGATGTCTTTGTGTGAAAGATACAAGTTTCCTAGCTTGTTCATAAATCAGTTTTTCCCGCGGCTAGGAACACCCGCTGCATTACTACCAAGAATATCAGCACAGGAGGTGAAGCAGAGAACGAAGAGACTAACGGAACTCTTTACACTTACCAACCATATGGTCATAAAGTTGGCGAGATACAGGAGGTTTTAGCAACAGAGATTTCGCACGACAAACAACATTATGTGGGTCACAACAAGTTTTACGAACAAGTTTTAATACCATTAAAAAAGGAATATTTGGGAAAGGTGGTGAAAGTGAAAATTATTGAGGCCTCGAAATTTTCAATGATAGGACAACCGTTAGACGAAATTGTTATGCCGGGACTGACAAAACCTCTACCTTTGGGAGAGGTGTCTGGTGTAAAAAGAGTAGATAGAGTAGATACGAAAATATTAGTACCATTAATATTTTTATTTATAACCATTTTAATTAAATTCGCCTGGAATTTATTCCATGCGAATTAAAATACATTTATGTTGATGTTTTTTTTCTTTTATTGAAAGATTCTGACACTCCTTTTAAATTTGACGCTACCTTTTATATTTTTTAGGCATCTTGAGGTTAAGTTTAAGCTTAAAACATGATTTTTTAGTTTTTACTTTAGGTCAGATCACATCCAAAAGCGAAAACCAAAATGCCTAAAACAGATTGTGCCATTTGGATTATAAAAAAAAACATGGCAAAAAGACGACATAGAAGTTGCATTTTTTTGCAAGAAAATGTATTGGGCTTATACTTGTATTCATGCCCATATTACACAACATGCCTATGTTTAGTCTAAAAATGTCATTATAAATTATGGTCATTTGTCGGTCATTAGTAAAGTTGGCATACACATAGGCTATTCGAGCAGGATGAGATGGGGGTCTCAATTTGATTTGATTGCAGTGGTTCTGTGACAGCTGGAGCTGTTGTAACAAGCTCCGTTATACACAATAATGAGTATTGTGATATAATTTCATAAAATATGGCAAATATGCAAAAAGATAGTAGTTACTTTCGTGTATTATACTTAGGATGTGTATGCCTCTGTGGAATGTTCCGTTTTGGCCAACTTTAGTCATTAGTCATTTATAATAAACGACCGGTTATTTAGTGACACTAGCAGATTGTAGAGGGCATCCTCTGCAGCCTTCTGAGTGCATATAAATTGGTGTCTCTTTTGCCCATTATTTAGGTTCGGAGCATATAGATACATATGGTTAATTACATAAACAAGTTCAAAAAAAAATTATTACCAGCTAACTTTTTACAGCTTTTTTATTTCCAGCATTTTTTAAACATCCCACTTAGATCTGACATTAGCAAGTTCTGGTTGGTTTTGCTACTGGTAGCAATAAAATAAATTAGATGTTTTTTCCACAATATACAATATTTCAGTTCAACAAAAAAAAATAGGGTTTAATCTTTTTTCAGTTCAGATTATTGAGGCTCAGTAGTGAAGTTCAGAGTCTACTTTTTGCAAAACTGTATTTACATACACCATAGGAAATTGCACCATTACATATTGGCGATATATGTGTAGAAGAGAATAAGTTAAAAGACACCAGTAAGGACAGACAAAGACAGTTAGATGCACCAGTGTTTCACGCTTGTGTACGTATTACAAACGTATGATGTAAAACGTTACCTGCGCGTTAACAGAAACTGGAATGTGGAGGTGGAGAGACACTGCCCATTACCTAACGAATTTGAGTGAGTGGGACTTAGTACTTTTTCGCAGCAATGAGGATGTACATCGACTTAGCTGTATGAAACGAAATTCTTACGTAATTCTGACTTAAAATTATCCCATACACTTAAAAGAAGTGTACAAACATAATTGTATTTATTTTCAAATTTTTGTATTCCTTAACTAACCGGTCTGCAAGAAAATAAAATTGAAGTTATATAAAAAATAAAGATATAAATATAAATCAACCCGGTTATAAGACGAAAGACAGAGAAAATGCCTATTGAATAAGTGGTTCAAATTGTCGCCCCTTTGTTTTTTGCAAAACCCTAGTCTATCGTAAAACTCAGTTCTTACGCGTTCTAACATTTCTTAAGCGTAACAATTTAGGACTTGTGCAATTCTGGCCCGTAAATCATTTAAATTTCGTGGTCTTTCATGTTCATGTTCGTAAACAGTTTGTTTTATTTGTTAAATATTTGTTTGCATTTAAGGAACCGTTTATAAAAAATGGCCCAACGATGGAATCGCCTAAAATACCAACTGCGTACGCAAGGAATACTCAAGAGCTTTTTTTCCGTAGACCAATAACGATGTAATAATTCAATTCACACGTGCGCATTATAATTTATGGGCGGGTCCCGCCTACATATTTTATTGCTACCCTATCACGAAAGACAGAGAATAACGCCCATAAAGTTTTAAAATGACATGTTAGTCTGGCAACTATGGATATAATATTTCTCTGTCAGTTACTCTATCTGTCAGAGTTTATTCTTTTCTTATTTATTAATGCTCGGCTTTGAAATCTTGCACTTTCCTAACCGGTATATCGCTCCGAATGAAGTACTGAAATGGTAAGTACAGTATATGTAGTCCATATCTATTAATACTAGGAAATCAAACACAAGGTTTTACAGAACACTAGGTTTCAAGTCAAAAGTTTATTCATAAATTATAAATAAATAATGGCAACGGAGTCTTGAACACTTTGAAACTTACAAACTCTACAACTAATACATTATATAGTTGTTTATGTTATATAACACAGCAAAGTTGTTAATACAATAATAATTATAAATCACTGGTATCACTACTTTTCTTTACCTTAGACCTTACCTTTTTAAAGCTTTGATTTCCTACTCAACATGTTTACTTCAAACCTATTTTAATTTTTCTCTTTACATATATTATTTAATTTTCGTTTTCAAGGCAAGGAACAGTACATATTTTGCTTCATAAAACGTACTACCAGAAAACGTACGATTGGGCACTTATCTGCAAGTCATGTAATGTCTTCAGTTCCAATCCAGTTCATCACTGGTGAAACAGGTCCATATTCACTTTAAAAAATTTACTCTTGAACAATTTCCCACTTAACACCAAGAAACTAGATATACATCTCAACATGCAATTTATGCTAACTACGTTGGCTTCATCAAGAAGATTGAGTCTCAATTAGTTTTAGTGTTATTCATCTCATTATGATGCAAACATGGTTGGTAAGCCGTTGAGTGTATAATGTTTTGGTGTTAAAGTGGAGTGTGGAGTGTTTCTATGCTGAAAGTTCTCCAATGCTCCTCCAGCACTTTAAAAACCAAGCTGTCGAAAGTAGTACATAAACAAATAAAGGCTTATACTCATGAAAAATAGTAGTGCTAAATAACACAAATATGTACTTTTGTCAAAGTCAAAAACCATTCAATAGATGGCAAACGATAATATCCTTATTCGAATGGAGGTTGTACCTACTAGTTTTGCACCGACAATAAGTTTATGAATTTATTCATCAATTTCAAATAATTTCGATCAAATAAATTTGTGAATTTCTTGGATTGCCTACTTGGTTTGACACTAAATTAGAATTTTCATGTAGTGATTGTCATTCGTCAATTGTACCAACACTTACAGGTGATTTATAGTTTGAGGTTATGTACATTTATTTTATATATAAACAACATAACCATAATCTCACTCTTTGTGGGTCGGCCTCAAGGATTCATAGATTAGAAAGGTCAAGGATTCTAATAAAACATAGGATTGTTCGATCCCTATTTACCCAATACTGTCCTTCCCCCACTGTGATGTGAAGTCATCACGGGCCACAACTGTACGTGGGCTTACGAGAACGTGTGAAAATTTAGTGTAAAAATATTTTTTCTACACTAAAATTTTTTTAGTGTTTTTTCTGATATTTAAATATAAGTTATATAAGTCTACAGAGACCGTTATAGTTTGTACAAGTTAGGTACCGTGACGGGTTTTTGGATAAAAAATACTGACAATAACGAAATTTTGCGTTATGAAACTTTTTGCGTATCTGTTAATGTGATATTAATCAAGTCTGATAATGTGGAATTAAACTGTCCTCAAAAAAAAAAACCGCAAAATTTCTGTCACGTCAATATGCCTTCCAATTCCCGCCACAAATACAATTTGTCGCGACAATGCAGACATGCAGACCGAGTTTCTTAAAGCTCTTTCTGTAAAATAGGTATTTATTTAAAATTATGCCAGAAGGACGTTGTGCAATTACCGACTGTAACAACAGTCGTATTTTGACAAAACTCTCCAATCCTAACATTGCATACCACAATTAGTAAGGAATAGAAACGATGTTGCAAGTGGGCCGATGGAATCCTGATGCCAGTCAAATTTGCTCTGCATATTTTTTTAATGACTATGAATGAGATATGAATGAATTGTTAGGTAATAATTGTTTGTTTTTAGTTTAATTTGAATGGCTAGTAAATTTTTTATTCTTAGGTTTACCTTGGATCTTCCAACTCAACCGAAAGATGCAGCTTGTTCGTAAAGGGTGGAAAGGTATTTAAAAAAAAAGATGGCAGAAGAGCACAGACAATAAAGCTCAATTTTTGAAGAGCTCTTGAATAGTCTCTATAGTCAATTGAAAATTGTGCAAAACAATGCAACTTATATCCCACCATACACCGTCAAAAATCTCCATCACGCTTGGCGAAGAAATTCACAGATCGAACGATCCTATGTTTTATTAAAATCCTTGCATTGGCCCCACTGAATTGACAGAATTGGCATCAATATATTGGATGAAAATAGGACTGGTTTTAATTCCTGAATAAATTGATTAATTTATTGGTTAACATTGATGGCAAATTTGAAATCAAATTTCTACTTTACACCAGCGTAATTTGTCGTTGAAACTACCTCATGATTAGTTCATCAATTTATTGTTGGTATAAAGCTAGTATTAAATTAAATGGGGCGTTCAGTCTCAATAAAATTATTTTAGATCTCAGATAATATAACACCCTAAAACATTGTTGCCTATTTATACTTCTTTATCACAAAGCTTATAGATATTCCTCAATAGTCAGATGGCTCTGTACCGAAATATCTATCACCAAAATTACCAATACCGGGTAATACGTAAAACTTATCATTTATTTCTGGATCAATGGCAGTAGTAACAATCTGAACCTTGGGAAAAGCATAAGCTATAGACTGCACTCCCTGACTCTGCCATGAGCAGCGATACTATAAGTATGTTACTTTCTAGGACATCGTGATCTAACAGAACCCTAATAGCCATCATTGCAGCTGCACCTGTTGCTACAGTTGCATCCATCAGTATTACCTTATAATCTTTTATATCCTTAGGCAGCCTCAAATAATACAACTTAAATAAATAAAATTAGTCACATAATAAATATGATTTATAAATATGAGTATATTTTTTTTAAAGCTTACCTCAGGTTCCCCAGTTTGTAAATTGGTCTGTATCAGTATTTTTCCAATTCGTATGTCTTTACAGACATCACATACAGCTTGTTCCATTGTTTCCCCGGCTCTTAATATTGAGACACCACATATATTACTTGTTGCCATCCTTTTACCTGAAGCATTTTATTGTGTTAAAACTATAGTACAATACACAAATTTGTTCCTATACACACACCATCAAAAAATGAGCCTTAAGAATGAAAAAAAAACATTGTCAAATGGCTAAAGAAAAACTATTTTCTAATAACGGAAATAATTTTTTGTGTGTGTGTCAAGAACACTAGAAGACCAGGAGAGGGAATAGTCCAGGCTAGATAGTTTATTTTTTGAAAATAGTCCTGAATAAGGTTTCTCAGCGCCATAATTAGGTAAAGAATAATAGAAAAAGCGACGAATAGAGGCCGCGGCTCTCTTTCGATCCGGTTTTTTTCGACGGCGTCGATATTGCGGTGTTTTTCCGAATTTTTCGAGGGGTCGCTCCGCGTTCTTGCCGTATTATGGTGGCACTTCACTTGGCGTAGCGTATTTGTGTTTGAGTATCGCTGTATTTGTTCAAATATTTGATGTATTCGCAAATATTCCAAACATGCCATCCACACATACATATATCAAAATACTCAAATATGCCAAATATGTTTGAATATTTAGAACCAGTGAATACAGTGACGGACGTGTTGACAGCGACATCAGCTTATTACCTGAATGTTTCTTATTACCAACTAGCGACCCGCCCCGGCTTCGCACGGTTTAAAACATCACATTACAAACTTCTAAAATGATCAGTGTTTCTCTACTATATTATGCATGTATTATACATATAAACCTTCCTCTTGAATCACTCTATCTATTAAAAAAAAAACGCATCAAAATCCGTTGCGTAGTTTTAAAGATTTAAGCATACATAGGTAGGGACAGACAGCGGGAAGCGACTTTGTTTTATACTATGTTATGATTATGATACATGTTAAATCTACATAAGTACAAAGTTACTAAAAGTCCATGACGAACGCGCTGGTGGAACCAAGTGTGAACGGTTACCGCAAATACTCGCCTTCTTTGACTTCTTTGATGTGTAATTGAAAACCGACAAGCGGACGGAAACGCGTATTTGCTGTTAGCGGTATTCGCGTTATTAGTATAACTAAAGCAAATCAAGTGAATAGCTTCTCTACACATCGCCGTTTTTGGGCAAATACAAATATACGAATACGCTACGCCAAGTAAAGTGCCGCCATTTTAAAAATATCGTTTTCCGCTACGCGAGACGAAATTCCAGGTTGGGACGCCCAGTTTCGCTATGTCATCGTCGAAATCCGCTGTCACCGCGAGGACTGTCAAACCGCCTGGCGAACGCCCGATTTTGCCACTTTTCCAACGTTCGCCCCGCGCTTAATGGGGCGCGTGGACCACCGAACTAGGTGTCAAAAAAACGGGCGGAACTATTTTACGCGGATGGCGACTGTAGGGGGCAGCCGACGTTTTTCGCTTGGATATTTGCTAGAGAAAGAGGTCGTTCCCCCCCCCAACTTCCAACGTTCGTGTAGAAGCAGATTCGAGTATTCGGCGACGAAAATCGCTGCGATCGGTTAGTTTGAACCTTTTAGAAGACGTTTTTTGTAGCGCGTCGCCCCCGGGCCCCTCCGATTTGTAGGAGCGGCGAAGCACCTTCTGTCTGCAGACGAGTCGTAAACAGAAGCAATATGACACACAAGCAACTAGATGCGCAGAAGCATGTTTTGCTCTTCTGCGCATACCCTTGCTCGTACGCAGCGTCAACTACCATTATTACCGGATCCGTATACGGCCCCGCGGCTCTGCATTGCGAAGCATTACGACTTCCCTCTCCTGGTCTAGACTTCTTGGTGTGTGTAACTAGAGTCACTATTTTAGCTAAAAAGCAACTATAAAGTTTCTTGCAATAAACATTGCAAGAAAACAACCAACAAAAATTGCAAGAATCACAAATTAAGCAACTAAAATTGCATATGCAACAAAAAATTGCTTCTAAAGTAGGTAATTCATAGTTAATACTTAATAGATGCAATATAAACTTATAAACTTGCATCAATAAAGAGCAATTTGTATTCGAAAAACGCATGCAAATACAGCCAAAATACAGCTTAAAATAAAAGGGCTTTTAATAATGGTTAACTAGTATCTAATTACTGGAAATTTTGTGTAAACTAAAGCACAATTAGCAAAGTCAGATCTTCTGTCAGGAAGTTGATGTAAGCAATTCATTGGTTAGAGGGAAGGACTGCTGACCAATAATATTACACTTTTCATGGTGATGGGCGGGGTCACAGTGAAGTATGTAATGTTTAGGCTTCGGAATGTTTACGTGCCAGCGTATAAAACTCCATAAAACTATCCTGCGTTTCCGTGACGACGCCAATGGGGATGGCATACTACTGCGCATACGCGGCTCCTGGCGTCTTGGCAGGATCGGTCAGTGGCACAAGGAAGAAATACACATGTATTTAATGTACAAGGCGCTTAAAAAAATACGGTTTATACTTTGATTATCATAGTTTTATAGTTCCGAGCCCTGCGTTGCCGCACACAGTTCCAGACCCTAGTTATGTTATTGGTCTGAACCCTTTTTTGTAACCTTTACTCCTTCTAATTAGTAAATTACTTACATCAACTTGCGGACAGAAAATCCGACCTTGTCAACAGTTATAATAGCTTCATTCATGGAGCCAAGTGTCAGAAATATCCTCCTCAGTTTTACTGCATTTGAAATACGCCGAGATTCGACCGGTTAGGACTTATGCAAAATGGTTCAGCAAACAAAGTTATTAAATTCATAAAAATAAATACTGCTCTTTTCTGAACGATTTGTTATACAGAGGAGCCGAAAATGTTTATAAAACACCACTCATATTCTTCATCTGCTAACAAAGGAGGAGGGTCCCTAAGGCCAGTTTTCGGCCTAATTTATTTTTTGGTCAAAAAATCAAAAATTTTTATTTATATATTTATATATCATATACAATGGATCTGACCACAAACGAACCCACCCCCAACCCCCCCCCCTCTTAATGACGCAATTAACAATTTGCTCTTTACCGACTTCCACGGTAGTTTTTAGCTAAAAAAATATATTTTATCAAAAAACATCACCCTACCACTCACGGATATCACATATAATCTCCCCCCTCCTGAATTACCCCCCCTCGAAATCTGCACCCCTCCTTTTATTCCCACCACTCACTTCTGCGTGTAAAATGGATTTCTGGGAACTGTATGAATATTATTGGGAATAATAATGCTTGTACTACAAATCAAACTCCAACACCTATTCTTAGCACGATTTAGTAATCTTTTTCTGCATTTGACACAAGGAGGGGGAGATTATATGTGATATACGGAGGGACCCTCCTCCATTGATAATTTTTTTGTACGTCTAAGTTCTTTATTTCAAATCTTCGTATATGCTAATTGAACATACCAAAAATACACATGGCAACACTTACCATGATAAACGACTCCTTGAGGAGTCTCCACTGTTTTGTCAATAAAGGACATAAGGGAAAGTGTATATTCGATGACAAGCCTAATTAATCTTTTGCTGTAAAATATAAATTCATCTCGTGGCGTGTCCTTGTTTCTAATAAATGTGTGAAGACCTCTAATTTGCGGAGTTGTAGGCAGTAGTTTTACTGTATCGGGTCTGGGCTGCTTGTTACAGGCATAAGCCTGTGCTAGTTCTTCTCTTAGCTTTAATCCCCTCTGAAAATTTATGTACCAACTAGGGAAGTTTAAAGTGGGTTAAACAGCAAACTACTATTGTCTAAATGAGATGAGCGTCAATGAAAATTGTAACTATAATATAAAACTTATACAGACCGTGTCAAAATTTCCAGGACGGCTGGATAACTGGAGAAATACGCCTCCTAGAGAAAAATGACCTTCACAAAAATTGTAGATTTTTTCCCCTAACAATTCATTGGTGACCTTGAATTTGACCTTGACCATGATCTTGAAGGTTATGTCAAGGTCAAGTCCGTTTTATTAAATAGGACCCCCCTATTTTTGACACCGGAAATGAAATGAGCTGAAAATTTTTCAATCGATTATGACCTTGACCAACTGCTGGGATTTGAGCTCATTGATAACTAGTCAAAACATTGAGCACATTTAAAGTACTTTCAACAAGATGGCGCCGCACCACACTATGGATAAAGAGTGCGCAATTATTTGGACGTCCCTTTTAATGATCGGTAGATAGGGCGGAGAGAGTATGTTGAGTGGCCCGCCATATCTAAGTTGAGTGGCCCGCCACCTGATCTAAGTCCACTTGATTATTTTTTGTGGGGTTGAGCTGAGTATTTCATGAATGCAATCAACAGTTTTTATAATCAATTGGCTTACTCTCAAAAAGTTAACGGAGCACAGTTTGATCACTTATTGTAATAATTAAAACTGTTTGTACGAGTCTTGCCTTAGCCGGCTCGACAGTAAACAGTCTTGCCTGATAGGTCTTTATCTTGGTTAACTATTTTCCATGATGTGTATTATCAAGCTTCAATGCCTCAATTGTATTTTACCTTGGAATAGCCTTGAAGGTCAAATCCCAAGAGTTGGTCAAGATCTTCGTCGATTATAAAATGTTTCGCTCTTTTCATTTCTGGTGTCAAAAATAGGGAGTCCTATTTGATAAAAAGGACTTGATATTGACATAACCTTCAAGGCCATGGTCAAGGTCAAATCCAAGGTCACCATTGGATTGCCAAGGAAAAATCCTACAACTTTTATGAAGGTCATTTTTTCTCTAAGAGGAGTATTTTTTGAGTTATGCAGCCGTCACGGAACTTTTGACACGCACTGTATATAGTTATTTATTTTCACAATTTTTAACAAATTTATGATAACCGTTAATTATTAATCAATGCTCATCTTGTTACAATCTCCAATAATATACAGGCCCTTGTTACTCAAATACAGGGTGTTTCTAAATGAAGTAACATAAATAACTCCAGTGAATCTGGAGGTCAAAGTAAGTCAATTGAACTAAATATACCTTAGTCCAATGTTGCACCCCTGTTGAGATACAGAGCCCTAAAAGTTTCCAAGCCAACACATTTTTATTAATAAATCAAAAATGCAAACTTATATTAAGTATATAAATATTTTCGTATGTAGCAGCGAGTATTCCAATGTGAAAATAGGTACATTTGGTTCATAGGGGTCGCCACAGTTGACAAGGAGCATGGACGTTTTCCCTGAAATATTTTGCCTGTCACGTCATGGATCCTACTTTGACAAATTTGGATAAATCATTAGGACTCAATATGTATCTCAACAAGAGTGCAACAGCGGCAACATTAGACAAAGGTATATTTAGCTCAATTGATTTATTTTGACCTCTAAGTTCACTGGTCTCATTTGTGGTACTTCATTTAGAAACATCCTGTATAATCCACCTTTGCAATTTGTTAAACTGTAACCAATATTTGACTTAAATTTTGTTATAAAGTGCTATGTATTTTTTATTAAAATCATATATTTACCAGTTGCAGTTGTGTCTGTACATGTTGCACAATAAGCTGAATTGCTACCTCATTTTCCCCTCCTCTAGGGACAATGATGTCAGCATGACTCATTAGAGGTGCAATGTAATGGCTAAACGAAGGTTGCACCATAGAGGTATACTGTTTAAGAACACCTTCCAGATCTCTACCTCTTTGAGTTATGTCTCTTCTAAGTCTCCTTGCCAGTCTAACATCCGCATCGGTATCAACAAATATTTTCATGTCTAACATGCTAGTTACTTTAGGATTATGGAAAGTCAAAATTCCCTCAAAAATGATGACGTTGGCCCCGTACATTGTTTTCTATAACACAGTATATTGATCTATCAATGCAAAAATGAATAAAAAAAATTACCGTTCGGGTTTCTCTAGAATGTGTGACAAAATTATAAATTGGAACCTCCACTTTACGTCCCTCTTTTAACCTCTGCAAGGTAGAAATCAACAAATCAAAGTCAAAGGCATCTGGGTGATCGAAATTGTATTCATTCTGATCTGCAATTTCGTGCTGTTTTTCATTCAAGACTTTGTAAAATGAATCCATGCTAAGTAATGTGACCCATGGCACTCCTAACGATTCTATAATTTTTTCTGCTACTGTTGTTTTCCCTGAAGCACTGCCACCACATATTCCTTAAAATCAATTATAACATTCAACATTTATCACATTACACATTTATAATATAATGTCCATCACATCTATAATCACCATCTCAAAATTACATAAAGTAGTCATTTCTCAGAAAAAATCTAAGAAACGCTTTTCTCTGCACAGGAAAATAGATGAATTTGCTTAGTCAAAGATGAGGATTCACTTATAACCTATGTACCTGTATCTATTTATAATTATCCTGGAACTGCATTTTGTTTTGGCAATATACTCATATCTTATTACAAACCTTTTGATACTATTCAACAGAGTTCTATTACTGCTAAAAATGTTAAGCTGTTCATAAATATTTAATAACTAGCTGACCCGGCAAACGTTGTTCTGCTAAATTAAAAAAAATATATTTTTTTAACTGCATTACATTTCTACTTTTCTTTCTTATGTAAAATTCACAAATATATTTTTTTCTTAGTATTACCATATTATTTTAAATGAGAGGGATTAGTTTAGTGGTTAAACCAGATTAATCATTTTTTGCATTATCAATCACAAAGAGGAAATAAGTTGATTATTTACAATGTTGCCTCAGATAAGCATATGTCTTCTTAGAATTTTTTTAAATGTGTGTTACAATCTTGACTGCCATTGTTAATTGTATCTTGATCTTTTTTATTTGGAGTGATTATTAGATTTTTTAATTATTATTAGATTTTTAATGATTATTAGATTTTGTCCATAAAATGTTTCACTTAAACTGCAGATAAATGTATTATGTTTTATCAAATAGAGGATTAATGTTGAAAAGTGTACCTACCTGTCAAAATATTTTTAACAATCTTATATTTATTTATGGGTAACTATTACATTATCCTACGAAATTGCACTATAATGAAAGTGTTGGTCATAATTTTGCATTCTTGATTATTACTGCTTTTTTTGCCCTTTGAAAAATATATCTACACTGTGTAAATTTTATTTTGTCCCACTTTTAAAAAACTGTAGAAATGTTATTTTTGGAGCTCGAAAATTCAGCATGTCAAAGGGTGAAAGTGAGTTGTGGCACCCAACACTAATTTATTTGAAGGTGAGTCCCGTCAACTTCCAGTGCCCTCAACTAATGCCATGACATGAATTCGCGACAAAACGACATCCCAAGCAGCCTCCAACAGGGGCGGAACCAGCGGGGGTTGGGTGGGGAGTTGGTATAGGAGTGGCGTTGAGGGTTGCGTGATATGTCAAAGGGTGAAAGTGAGTTGTGACACCCCAGACCAATTTATTTGGCAGCATTAAGACCAAGGGAATTGCCCAACAGAGGTCAAACCATGCAAAACCCAGTGTAAATGAAGAGGGGTGGTTCACGGAACCTTGAAAAGGGTTGAAGGGATGGAACAGCGACCAAATGCTCAGGACTTGTTGGCAAGGTTTTAATGTGCGCCGGGATGGAGTTTTTACCCGACAGCGTCTTTCTCAGTCCATCCTGTAGGTCTCTCAAATTGCATTCAAAATCCTTTGAAATCAAATTTCAACATGAGGTTATACAGTAGTATAGCCTACCAAAATTTAAAAACTAAGTCTCTAACCCAAATAGAACGCAAATGGCGCTAATTTAAAAAGTATTAATTTTGACGAGCAGTTTAGTTGCGAAATATTGTATTGTTATTTGTGAAGTGAGTAAGTACACAATAATCCAGTCAGATAACATATTTGTGAAAGTATGTCTACACATATGTAGGTATAGTTTTCCTTATTAAAGGACAAATTGTTGCAAAAAAAATCTTAAAAGAAACTATACAGATATACATATTTCCATCATAATTAAAAATGTATGCATTATACATTTTTATCTTTTTTCATTATCGTTTTTGCACTTCTAATTCTATATTTATGTACGTAAATGATGTAATACAAAAACAGTGAAAGAGGAAGGGTACTTACCAATAACAAATGGTTCAACTTTTTGCCCCTCACTATTATACCAGGGAGGTCTGCCAGCTGTGTAAATTGTACGATGCTGTGTCCTAATCATCGATTCAGCCGCAGATTTTTTTGAAGATTGATTTAAAGATGTTGTTCGTTGCCTTCTCGACTTTGGCGATTTTTGAGAGCCTTAAAAATTAATTGATCAAATTAAAATATTAAATAAAATTGAAGAGTTTTACCCGTAGAAGGTGGTCTCGGGCAATATGGGACAGTTATGGGAGATGCTGGTGTGTCATAAAAATCTCCACTTTTTTCTTCTTCTAGTTCACAGTCAGGAAATACTTCAGAAAAATCAGCTTGTGTCTCTAAAACATCGCTGTGAACACACTATTTTAAATTCTTGTAACCATGTGACATAAATAATTAATAAAAGGGCCATACTGTAAAAGACAGCGTACACAATGTCCACAATGAATTAGAGACATAACATTTTAATTAATTTGACTTTCAAAAAACATTTTTTTAATAATCAATAGCAAATATTAACTATATACAAATATCGATATTTACTTTAAACAAACACATGTCCATGCATACTAAAATTATATTATTGACAAATATAAAGGCGGAAAAAACAAAGATAATTTACCTTTCTGAACTAGCCGATGACGGTGGGTCTATTGTATTTATTTTTGCTGCCATTCCTTACAGAATTATATTGAAGATAAACATTAATATTTTAATTAGCAAGTGGATTTCACACAATTTTTTAACACCAAGGACAAATAACAAAGATAAAAAATGGTAAAAATATCATGCAAATGCAACACACGTCAAGTTTTTTATTTCAGGAACGCGTTCCTCAAATTTATCATGATAAAACCATAGATATTAATTTCTCTATGCATAAAATCAGAACAATAATCCATTAAGCAGCATTCAGATTCACGCGTAACGCGTACGCGTAACTCGCGCTACGGAATATAATTTTTCGTAGCCTGTTCGAATTCTGGCCTAACGTAAATAAGTGAGGTTATTAGTTATTCGTGTTAAAAATGATAATCTGGCTACAAAAAATTACATTGTCAAGAAATATGAATGATTTCATTCAAATTTTAATGCTCGAATATAATTGTTAGTGGCAAAATACAGCAATTATAAATCAAATAAATATTACTGTGGTTTGGTTAAATATTACCCGGTGATTGAAATAAATATATACAACACTGAAGTTTTTTATAGAAAAATAAGAATAATCCTTAATACACTATAAATAATCATATGTTATGTTATTAATTTTATTATACGTTTACTATGCTAATCAGATCTATTTCATCACAAATTATTCATTTTCATAATCGTACACCATTTGCAAGATATTTATTTCTAGTTGGCATCGTTTCCTGTATGGTAATCTTTTTAGGTTTTCAGCCAGTCTGATTAAAAATCCATCTAGAAATCTATCCAAAGTCTAAAACAGCCTTCGTTAATTCACTATGTTGATCAGCCTTCTTTCCTTAAACACAAGTATTATAAAACAAATTACATAATTAAAATGAAATTAATTATGGTGCTTGAATTAATAAAATGTGCAGATTCATAAAATTAGGATTAATAACTCACTTTTTTTACTTTTTGGAGTATTCTCATTGTCAGTGTCATCCAATTTATCATCAGTAGTTCTAGAAAACAACAGAGAAATCTATTGCCAGCATTAGTCATTGCATGTAATATTTTTAGGAAATTCAAAAACAATCGAAATCTCGATGATATCACTTGAAAGAAACTATTATTGTTAAAAACACAATATCATGTTCATTTAATTACACATTAACAAATAGATACTTATAAGAAAGGTTATACTTACGGATTTCTTTCTACAGTGTCACTTAAGAACGTCATTATTTTGTAGTATTTAAAACTAGTCGTTTTTAAGGTTTGTTGCGATCCTGATGCACCGCTGGGAATATATTCTTTTAATTTCTTTTTTTCTCGGATATACCTATTGGTCCCTCAAATATTTCCATTTGACCTTTACTATTCATCATTACCATTTCATCATTAACGACAATATCATAAATAGATTCCTCATAAAATTTAAAACATCCATGTCTTAAAATATCGACCACCTCTTTAGTACAGTAACCACACATATAAACCTATGATATTAAAATGTTAAATAAAACAAAATAGGAAATCAGAAGATATATATCACAAATTAATAATTACCCTTCCCTCCAATTTTGCAGGTTATGTTTTCTGCGTAAACGCAAAAAGTTAAACTTATTTCAACTTTTGGCGTAATGTCCTTGAAGTGTACGCGTAAATTCAAATTTGTTAATTTAACCAATCATATTTCGTAGCGCGAGTTACGCGTACGCGTTACGCGTGAATCTGAATGCGGCATTAGGGAGTTTTGATGTTCGCAAAGATCTAGAAAACGTGATACACTCAACATCCACATTTCCGAACTTTTACGTTCCGCAGACTTCCACATTTCCGAACTCTCGTCACCTCGGGATTACCGAACAGCTGGCGCATGCGCAAAGGGTTTTTCTGGCTCATTCTAGTACTTTTCTTTGTTTTTCGAGGTTTTTATGCAAATGTAATACATACATACATGTGTATAGTGGTTCTAATTTTAATTGAAAATGATAAATACGCCTGGGGAACAAAAAAAGCGGTGCAACTTTATGATTCCATGGGCGTGCATATATCTTTTATAAATTCGAAAATTGTGAATTTTTTTTTCATTTAAATCAATATAGGAGATTAAAATTAGCCTGCATATAAAACTCTTAATATTTGTAATATAATTTGCTGTAAATAATGCTCATTTAGCCAGACAATCTCAAAAAATTGTCTGTGTTAATAAACCTAGCTGAAATACACGTCACTGGCGTCTTAGACAAGTAGTTTAAGTACCTAATTCATAAAGTCGTAAATCATTTTAACGACATCGTTAAAATTTTATGGCACAGTGGACCGAACAAATATTAGCAATGTATTATATGCAAAGTGGTTTATCTACAGTGGTTTCCGTTGCGCCACCAGCGGACGGCTGGTTGGCCAGCCAGCGCGTTGCCGGCTCTTTAAAATTTTCTTGAGTATAGTAATATACATAAAGTTGTTTTAATTTATAATTATTTTTTTCCAGCATTTTTAAAGCTTTATTTTAATGCTAACTAATAAATTTATATCTACGTATTTTTTTTTTAAATATTTCCAAACTAGCTTTCTAAGAATGTCACGAACTAACAGTTTACTGAAGTATGAAGTATACTTGTATAGTGAGCTTAGCAATTTTAGAAAATAAATCTGACAACCTTGCCTTTTTCTACCTATTTTCAATTTAGAATGGAAAGATAGTACATGTTAATAAAAGAACGTTTTTCTAAACAAACAAATGTCAGGTGCAAAGGAGAGAGTGATGCAGGTAATTATTTTGTAATTCAAAGTAAAGGTTTGTTTTATTGAACATTTTGTTGACGTAACCTATAATTATTTAAAACTGAAATGAAAAATTATGAGAAAATATGTATTTTTAAGAAAATCGTGATACAAAACAAACATTATTGTACTGTTTATTTGCAGAGAAAAGAGCCTGCTAAGAGGCTAATCTTGGAGCAAAAGCTGGATTTGATAAATCACGCAAAAAATGGTGTTAAAAATGTTGATCTATGTAAGATGTACAATATTTGTAAATTGTCAGTGGCAGAAATTCTTGGAAAAAAGAAATTTACTTTGAAAAAAAACTGAAAAAAAAGACGAAAATTGAGTGGACGGATTAACACAATACAGTGCACCGGTACTTATGATACGCCATTTGAAAGAAGCGTTTTTCACTGGTTTGTACAAAGAAGAACTCTTGTCTCAGGTGTGCTGCTGAGGGAGGGCGATTTCCTCTTTGCTGAATTCTGTGACAATCGAAATGTTTGATAACAATCGCATTATTGTGTTTACAAGTTCGGAAATATCGTGAGAAAAAGTTCGGAAATATCGTGAGTTCGGAAATTTGAAGTTCGGATATGTGGATGTTGAGTGTATGTTCTGTGGCATAGATAACTTTCATGAATCATGGATTCGTAATTCCCTGCCGTGTTCTGTGCTTAAAGACACCTAAAAAACAAAGGCTCGTTTTCTTTTCCATAACTTTTGTTTAAAAACAAGCAATATTTTCTTTTCTATTACTTTTGTTTAAAAGTAGGTTAAAATTCAGTTGCTCACAGCATAGATAAAACGACAGAGAGAATCATGATAGAATTATTGTCCAGTCAGCATCTCAGCTATAATATTTTAGGCTTAGTAAATTAGTCAGCCGCTTAGATAAAAAAAGTGTCAGCCACGTCCATTCAGGGAAGTAGCTAAGTTAGCTACTCAGCCGCTGAGCGTCCTTGAATGCGCCTAATATGTAACGGATATTATACTTCTTACTTCTAAAAACTGTTTTACACATACCAATTTATTGCACAGTAAATTATAGAATCTATTTTTCAATAAATTGTCCAGTTTTGGATATTTTTACACAACTGTTTACACTTTGCAATATTTAAAACAATTTATTGGCCAATTTCAATACTGCCAACTCTCAATGGGTGCATTCAGGGACGCTCAGCGGCTGAGTAGCTAACTTAGCTACTTCCCTGAATGGACGTGGCTGACACTTTTTGATCTCAGCGGCTGACCAATTTACTAAGGCTAAAATATTGGGCGTATTCAGGGACGCTCAGCCGCTGACCGCTATGTGTTAGTAGTTAGCCTTTTCTGACAGTCAGCGGCTTAACATTCCTGAATCGTTTGTATGAGTTTCGCAAAGATCAGAAAACGTAATATGTTCTATGGCATAGATAAACTTTCATGAATCATGGATTCATAATTCCCTGCCGTGTTCTGTGCTTAAAGACACCTATAAAGAACAAAGATTCGTTTTCTTTTCCATAACTTTTGTTTAAAAACAAGCAATATTTTCTTTTCTATAACTTTTGTTTAAAATTAGGTTAAAATTCAATTGCTCACAGCATAGATAAAACGACAGAGAGAATCATGATAGAATTATTGTCAAGTCAGCATCTCAGCTATAATATTTTAGGCTTAGTAAATTGGTCAGCCGCTGAGATCAAAAAAGTGTCAGCCACGTCCATTCAGGGAAGTAGCTAAGTTAGCTACTCAGCCGCTGACCGTCCCTGAATGCGCCCATTATAGCTGAGATGCTGACTCGACAATAATTCTATCATGATTCTCTCTGTCGGTTTATCTATGTTGTGAGCAACTGAATATTAACCTACTTTTAAACAAGAGTTCTAGAAAAGAAAATATTACTTGTTTTTAAACAAAAGTTATGGAAAAGAAAACGGACCTTTTGTCCTTTTAAGCGGCTTTAAGCACAGAACACGGCAGGGAATTATGAATCCATGATTCATGAAAGTTATCTATGCTACAGAACATATCACGTTTTCTAGATCTTTGAAACTCTACAAACGATTCAGGGAATTTTAAGTCTCGACTGTCACAAAAGGCTAACTACTAACACATAGCGGTCAGTGGCTGAGCGTCCAATGACTAAAACCTAAGAGTTATCATAAGAGAAACCGCTTATCTCATTATTAGATTGGTACAATGAAATAAATATAAAAAGTTACTAAACATCCCTAAAATTGGCTAAGAAATTAGAGCATGTTCTAAATTCTACAATTTATTGTGGACAATAAATTGGGAGCAATTTTTGTCTTACACGTATTCCAATAAAATGAAGGTCACCTCAACAAATTTATTGTGAGAAAAATTGGTGTGTGTAAAACAGTCATTACAAAATTTATATTGTCTATTGAATTTTCCTTCGTTCTTCTTCTTCTAGCAGATATCAATGGAAATATTAGTTAGATGAATTCTCCAGAAGATGCAGAAGAATATTTGGGACTCATGCGCATGAACAGTGATTATTATTTGTTTTTGTTAATTTTTGTCTGATTCTGCAATTGGCTATTCTGGAACTTTTGGTGTCTAGTAAAAGCGACAGTCGACAGATTATTTATGTTTTAAAATAAATATTTAATTAAAAGTTCAAAAGTTTTATTGCATCTTTGTTATATAGGTGAATGTAATAGGATACAGTTGTATGGGTTTATTAATTTTAGCTTATAAAACATTTCGGTGATAGAACTTTAATATGAACTGAAAAGATATAGACATGGCGGCTACGCGAAAATTACAAGGTAAGTAATTTTAGCTGTTTTCGAAGAATTTGTAATTGTTTATAGTGTGTATGTAACATTTGTTCTATTGAAAAAATATATATAATCATTTTTGCAGTTTATATGTCTCACCATTAAGAGGCTCTAACTGACAACCTGATAATTTACAGTATTGCCTTATTTAGTTCAAAAAAAGTTTACATTTCTAGTTTTCCTAATTATGTATTTTGTGGTTAATAAGTCTTAACTAATTTCAGGTGAAATTGATCGTTGCTTAAAAAAGGTGACGGAAGGTGTGGAGACATTTGAAGATATCTGGCAAAAAAGTACATAATGCGACTAACAGCAATCAGAAAGAAAAGTATGAGGCTGATCTTAAGAAGGAAATTAAGAAATTACAAAGACTTCGTGATCAGATTAAAAGTTGGATAGCATCCGGTGAAATCAAAGATAAAAGTGTTCTTATGGATAATCGGAAGCTAATAGAAACAGTGAGATTACGTTCTATATATATTTTTTAGCTTTTCGCACGCTTTGTCATAATGATTTTTAGCAAATGGAAAGATTTAAAGTGGTGGAAAGAGAAACAAAAACTAAAGCATACTCAAAAGAAGGTTTAGGTGCTGCCCAAAAACTAGATCCTGCCCAAAAGAAAGAGAGCAGTTCAACATTGGTTGGTATC
Organism: Aromia moschata; assembly: GCA_029963805.1. Taxonomy (NCBI): domain Eukaryota; kingdom Metazoa; phylum Arthropoda; class Insecta; order Coleoptera; family Cerambycidae; genus Aromia; species Aromia moschata. The sequence continues at coordinate 46,038 of JAPWTK010001218.1, forward strand.
GTCTATTGATCAACTGAACATTCAAGTAAGTAATTTCAGAGTGTTATGTTATTTTTGTCGTATGAAACCTCGGCAGTCTCGTACACAATTATCACATAATGAACTTTAAGAATCAACAAAATTTGATTCAACTTTAAATGAAAGGAAAGGTATCGTTATATTTAAACAAACATATTTTTTTTAAATGTGTATCTAATGAAACATATTAGTTTGTTTGTATAGTCTGCATTTAAAATATGATATATTGCGATAAACATAATTCATAGTAACACTTCATGACTCATATTAACATGAGCTGCCTTCTGGATTACATACCTAAGTAATAATGGATGAGCCGCTGTGAGAATGGTATTCATATAATGCGCGATGCCTATTCTACTAGCACAATCGTATTTTGCCATTTAGGTCATTATGCAGATTGTGACAGGTATTTTGATTATATCTCCTAAACTGTTGGATAAACCCATAACTATCTTATATCGTTGTATTTGGGATGAAGTGGTATGTCCATTTTTTTGCAAATAATGTGGGCCATTTCATTAAAAAAAATCATCATATGGCTGCACAATAGTTTAATAATAAAAGATGTACACTCGACATCTGCATATCCGAACTCCACATATCCAAACTCACCATATTTCCGAACTTGTACTTCCACACAACTGAACTTGTCGCTGTCAAATGTCGCTGTCGAATGACGAATGAGCCAGAAAAACCTTTGCGCATGCACCAGCAGTTCGGTTATCCCGAGGTGACGAGAGTTCGGAAATGTGGAATTTTGCGGAACGGAAAAGTTCGGATATGTGGATGTCGAAGTGTATATTAAATTCCATCTAGAAACAGAACGTTTTGTTGCATACCAGTGTTGCACTTAAGTTCCATGAAGTCAGCATGAAAAAGAATAACAAAACTAAAAAAAGAACTTATCATAACAAACTCGATTATTGCCTTGTTGGTGCAAAAAAGGGTTGTGTCAAAGAATTGCAGTAGTAGAAGATGACTAATATTGTTCAATAGATTTTTCAGTTAAATTCATAAGATTTGGCCGTACGACAGCCTTTTAAATCGAAAATGGCCTTTCTACATCAACAGAAGTGAGAGGTCCATGAGATTAAAATTGTTTAAAATCATTGACATCAACGGAATTCTTATGTTCATTCAAAATTCGTAACACTTAAATATCCTGGATTATTGTAATAGGGTGCGAAAGAACGACGAACAAGTAGGATAGGTCAAGAGAGTGTCAACAATCAAGTCGTACAGGCGCGTTTTTCGGAGAGCGTTGCCTCACTTTTGCCCCCCTGTATTAACTGGAATTACACGAATAAAATATTTATAAAACATTCATATTTATAACTAGAGCCCGGATGTTAATAATAGAATCCAGGTCCGGTCCTAACGCGTTGTAAATGTACTGTTAATATAAACTGCAATATAAACTTTTCCCGCTTGGTATTAGTCGTACATATTTTTCCATAAATTGTTGAAAATGTATTTTTGTCCTAAGTAAAATGATAACTGGCAAGCACAAAGCATTAAACGCAAATCAAAGTGGAACTGCTGCTGAGGAATACCATGTTTATTGTTGCAACGTACAGTGCTTTTTGAATGTCTTACATACTGAGCTCTGTGCCACCCACCTAAATATTTTTCGCAAACCGTAGAGTATATTAGACCATTAGAGACGTTTAAGTCGGGAAGGCCACGAATCGTTTTAGCTAATTTGTAGTAAAACTGAGCCGTGTGTTTCATTTTATAATCAGTTGATTACAAAACGGCAAAATGTCATTAAAGTAATAATCAGTCATAGTAACACAATTTATAATTAATACCGAAAATAACGACATGTATATTCTTAAGCGAGACCCACGTAATAAACCGCGCGGTGAAAAACTGTCGAATTCTAAACAGAACTACTGCTTATTAAGCATCAAGGTCTTGCATACAGGCCGGAGTGTGGCTCACTTGGCATTGTCGCATAAAATGTTTGTGTTAATTTATTAGTTATTACAGAGAACTTTGAATTAGAGTTGAACGCGTTGTGCTTACTTCGGCTCTGTATCTTAACAAGAGGTTCTGCCCCTAATTCCATTACAGCTTGTGTTTTCCCATATTTTTATCTCAAATATTAACCGAAATAAAGAGGAGGGGGAGGCTTTCTCAAGGAACCACCCTGTACATAAACTTACTACTAATTTTTACTCATTATATAGGTATGTTGATTAAGTAGGACAAGATACTTATGGCATGTACATTTATTTTGAAATACGTTTGAAGCTAAAAGATATGCAATTACTGAGAAATTAGTTCCTGAAATGGATTTCATTTATTGCTATTGAAATGCCTATTTTAATGAATTGGGTTTTACAGAAATATTTTATTCGCTTTATTTCATATTTTCAGACTGATGCGTTTGAAAGTGAAATAGAACTGTTACTCTCTAATAAAAAAAAGAAACTTGATAAAGACAAACAAGAAAGAATGGACGAATTAAAGGGAAGATTAGAAAGACATCGATTTCACATAAGGAAATTAGAGACATTGTTGCGGATGTTGGATAACATGTCTGTGGAAGTTCAGCAGGTTTGTATGAATTTAATTGTATTATATTGGTATATTGTGGCATAAATATTAAATACACACATTGTATTACCTCATTCTGTTGGTGGTAATTAGACATCTTTTCAGAGTTGAGAAAATATGAGGGCTTTTTCTTCTAAGGGTTCAACCTGGGTGTAAACTAATTTCAAAAGACCGGGTTTAAATTCAAACACGATTTTGTGTTCTGAAACAGAAATTAATAGTCATGATATTTTTGATACCAATTACTTTTTATAGATAGTTTTATTTGAAAATTGATCCCAAAAGCACAATAAACATATTATTTTGAGTTATAAGTACAAAAAAAAAAAAACAAATTGGTTCTTTCTGTTGTGACATGATATTCTGTAATTTTTGTATTTAAATTTTGAAGATTATTAAACACACTAAATAGTTTAAATTTAAGTAGATATTGGGCGCGGTCATTACACAAAGCGATCAGTGTTCATAACATTCGAACACCATAATTCATACCGATCTATAGTATTCGCTTACTTATCAGCAGACTTTTTATATAGCAAAGAAAATTTATGACATGTTGGTCAGAGATCAGTGATCGGTAGTTTATATATTTATCTTTAATACCTTATGATCACTGATTGCTCAGAGATCTCTCTGTGTGATGAACACAAGCACTGATTTTGTAATTTTATGACTGTTTTACACACACCAATTTTTCTCACAATAAATTGTACAAGTTGACCTTCAATTTATTGGAATACGTGTAAAACAGAAATTGCGCCCAATTTATTGTTCACAATAAATTGTAGAATTTAGAACTTGCTCTAATTTATTGTCCAATTTTAGGGATATTTAGTAACCTTTTACATTTATTTCTTTGACCAACCTAATAATGAGATAAGCGGTTTCTCTTAGGAACAAACCTATGATAATCTTAGGTTTTAGTCATTGAGAATTGGCAATGTTGAAATTGGCCAATAAATTGTTACAAATATATTGCAAAGTGTAAACAGTTACTAAAATTGGACAATTTATTGCAAAATAAATTCTACAGTTTATTGTGCAATAAATAGGCATGTGTAAAACAGTACATATTTAAATTTTTATATTTGATATTTGGGGTTATATTTAACGGCGCTAAATTTAAATTAGGTAAATAGCGAGTCTAAACAGAAAGATCGGACCCGGGTCAAGCCCTCACATAGAATAACTTAAGGATTTAAAGCCCTGATACAATTCTGATTTTTATATAATTGTTTCCTATTTTTGTGTATTTTTCAAACAACAGTATGAATTTATTAAGTCAGATGTAATGTTTGCACTATAGTGTGACATCTATATTATTCATATATTCAATTTGTTTTGACTTATTAAGATGCAGATCAGAATATACACTTACCATTTTTTAGTGATAAGAATGTAAACAAAAAAAAATTGTAGAAAGAGGAATACAAACATTGAATTATTTCTCAGTTTTTATATGTTTTGGTTTTAATCAAGCCTCTTTTTTTAAATAACACCGATTTTTTAACAGTGCCAAGAGAACTGTATTAACAGTCACACATGTAAGAGTTGAAGATCATACTCCATGCTGTATTAAAAGTAATAGATGAAAACTTGTAGTTGGGTGAGACAACTTTGACCTGCAGAAATATATTCTTCTATTAAATTCGTGATACATTTAGTTATCTGAAACATTTAATATTGTATTTCAATTTAAATAGATTTATATTATTCTATTATTTTATAGATACGAAGAATAAAAGACAATGTGGAATATTACATTGAGTCCTCCCAGGAGCCAGATTTCGAAGATAATGAGTTTATTTACGATGATATTATCGGCTTGGATGATGTAGAGTTATCGGGTGTGGGATTACCTTCATCGGCGACAACAGACAGTAAATCGAAACAGGTGGCACTCCAACGTCCATAATATCGGGATCGTCACCGATCTCATCTCCTCCACCTCTTGGAAACATAGTTTATAATCATTCCAGTGATAGTTCAAATGAGGCTGACAAGAAGGCTGTTTGTAAAGATCAACCAAAGGTGAGTGGCAAATTCTGTTCGTTTGGTGCAGATGTCCTTGGTTTAAAGGCAAAACTCATTAAGTAACACCAAACCAATTGTGTTAAACTGCAATATTTTTATAAGAGACGAAAAAGTTGCAATAATATGGGTCATAGGCTAATTAAAAAGTAGTATTACATTTTTGGAACTTCTTGAATAACTTCTTTGTCTGTTGTTTTTAGAAAATCGCAGATTTTTTAGGAATGGGCATGATGTTGGTTAATGAGTTTTACTATTAAACTGACAATATGTGTACCTAATAAGATTTACTTTAGTTTATAGAACGATAATTATAAACAGATTAATTTTAATACCATGGTTTTGCTTTTTGTTAATTCAGAAAAAATACTGTGTTGATACGAAATTTAAATGATTTTCTTCAATTCTTGCTTTTAACAAGACGACAAATATTGAGTAAAACAAATATTACAGAAAATGTTACATAATATATTTGATTGATTAAGTTTGATAGAACATGTGTGTGTTTTTGTCTGGTTTCATGAATGTTTTTATACAAAAAAAAAAAAAAAGTAAATAAGTTTAACGATACTGAAAGGGTTAGGTATCTTTGGGACAGTATTAGAATCCACAAGGGGTAGCTTTATTAAGTATACTTCAACCAAAAAAAATAAAGAAATGCGTCATCACCAGACTTGGACAAACGTGGTTTTAACCAAGAACGGTTCATCGAATTTCATTGGATGAAAACCTTATATGTCCAAAACTGTAATATATTTGATTACAGTGCAATTTTCGTTGAAATAATAATTATCTGACAAAAAAAGGCGCTGAATGAACAGAAACTGTTCAGCCCCAGGACCAACTCGCGCACGCGCCTCTTGGAAATTGTGAATGAAGCAATCCATTTATAAGAGCTATTCAAAAAAAGTGCGTTTATCCGAAGTCTGGTAACCACAAATCATATGCGAATGTTTGAGTATTTGGAATCGCGTGTTCATCATACACAGACAGCATGTCCTACAGTAGTTGAGTTAGTCAATGGTAGCATAAGCATATCTTAGTTAGGGATAATAAAATTTGTCATTTTATGGATAATAAAACATGCTACTTTCTTTAATAATTGAAACATAGTAGAAGATCTCTCTTTCTCTCTCTTTAAGAGACTATTCACCAATCACAAAGTATGATGCTATTCGCCACGGAGGCCTTGTCAGTGGTGTATCGACAGAAGTAACGGCTTGAAAATATTAATTGGGGACTGTATGAACAATATAATTATGGAAATATATAATATTATAATATACTCATAATATATTTTTCCATATTTTCTGGTGTAAAATGTCTTATATGAGCCCAGTCACATATGTATTGGACCAAGGAAATATGTGACCTAATATTATATTTTCGTATTGTTAGTTAAACACTTATTGTAGCTGAAATAAAAGTAACTAAGTTTATTTAGCACTATGTGGGATTTGCAATTAATCAATGATATTTACTGTCCATTGTATTAGTTAACAATAATCAACAAATAAAAATTTGTTATTAATTTCAGTGGTCCAATACATATGCGACTGGACTCGAATGACACTACATCTATAAATAAGGAAAAAGTACATTGTAGTAAAAAGTACATACAAAGATGTCTTCACACCTCACTTTATTTGTTCATTTACATATTACATTAACTGTACTTACATATTACAGAATACCGCATCACTGCAATCCCCATCACTGACATTACTGTTTAACTACACTGAACTGCTACACTTTTTACTTCCAATCGCATGGATGATTCATTTCAATATTTGTTGGTTGGAGTTTAGCTATCAACAATCCAAAATTAAGTATACAGTATATGTTATGGTACGATACAATGAAGGGGAGTTGATAAGTTAACTTCTTTGTTGAGTAGATGTCACCACTGTGTAAACATGAGGTGGGAACCAATCGCGATCCAATCGCTAGCGCAGGCGTATGGCAGGCATCCGGTTTGTCAGTAGAGCTGTTTGGGTTGAATTTTGAAATACTATTTTATATTTTATTCTGGTCTAGTAACTGATTAGAAAAGTGCATTATTAATACAAGGGTAACAAAGTTCAAATAATTAAATGATATTTTGGTGGTTGGTCTGTAAGGGATATTAAAGCCATTTTTAATGAAAAATTTCTCAATAGGCCCTCTCCGACGATGTCAATGATTAATCGTTAAAAATTTCGAAAAACATGGCTGCATTCCTTTTCCTTGCTTCAACTGTTAATTTTGTTATTTGCAAGTACGGACTTGTAATAACGCGTTTTTTAATATGGACTGAATCTTTTGGTCCATATTAACTTTTACAAATAATTATGCAATATTGTCATTTGCAAATGATTTTACATATGTGTGTAAATTAAAACACGTATGCTATTACATCCTCCTGAAGCGGCAAAAACAAAATTTAGGTGTGGTAATGTTAGTGGTCCCAAAACATGGCACTTAAAAAAGAACTTACCCACGAAGTACATAAAATTTGAACCTAAAACGCGAAGAAACTTGATTCAAAGGTTATAAAGTTACAATGACAATTAAATTTTTAATGACCTATTATAAAAGTGGACCATACAGTATCCGTGTTGTTGCCATAGATCACAAGCTGATAGCTGTATACTATTGCTTTCTTTGTCTCTTGTGGGACAGTTGAGGTTTTCTTACAATTTATTAGGATTTACTTCATGAATTTTACCTTTAAACCGATTAAATATTCGAGTCTTACTTGCCAAATTTTTATACCTGCCAAACAGATATTTGGAACAGGTCTGCCCTTGGAATATGTACACATCATAAAATTCTGGATGCCTCGACGTAGCGTCGGTATCTAGAATTTTACGATAGGAATGATGTCTTCCTGTTTTATACCAGGAAGACTCGTTTTTCCAGGGATAACCTGTTCCAAATACATGTTCCCATAATACCTGTTTTGAGACAAGTAAGACTCAAATATTTCTTCAGATTAAAGGTTAAATTAATTAAGTAACACAAAATCAGCTGTAACAAAACTGCAACTGTTTAACGAGAGATGAAAAAAGTTGCAAAAATATGCTCTGCAAAAGAACATACACTAGTTAAAAAGTAATTACTTTTTGTATTAAACAATTTATGAGTTTTTATGGGTAAGTCCTTTTAAGTTTCATTCATTTTTTTGGATGTCTATATCATTTAATATGTATTTAATATCCACATCCACCTATGTATGCAGTATGGTAACTCTTGCTGTATACAGATATTTATATTAAATGCTGCATTTTTATGTCAGAATTAGGTGAATTTATCTATTATACTTACAACCCAGGTTCCCTCTTAGCGGAAATCTACTGAGTATTGTTATTTTAACTTCGACTAGAAGACACAATTGGCGGCCCTCCCACCATCTCTCTCACCATGCTTGCGATTGGTTCATCCCCACTTTCATATTTGGCCGCATCTGTCTAAGAGAGAAGTTCACTTATCATTTCCATTCTTTTGTAATGTATTTAGTTCCATAAACAAATCTGTATTCCAGATTGTCAGTTCTAGGTTATAGTTAGGTATCAGACATAAATAATCAGGTCAGGCATTAACACATTTGAAAAATTATCCATTCAGTACAATGTGTATTTTCACTTGTACCTGTTTTACGCATAAGTAGATAAATCTAACTCCAATATATTTTTTTAAATAAAGAATTCTATAAGATAATGAATTTTGTAGCTTATCCACTTTTTACCCATTGGGAGGAAACAACTTTTTGGTTCTAATTTCACGCTTTGTTTAAGCCTGTTAAACCAACTCCAGTAAGGGCAACTACAACACTGAATAGTAGCATTAATTCTGTGCTGAATTATAGCTGTAACAGTGCAACATCAACACCTAGCAGTAAGCCGGTTTTGGTTAGCAGTACACCAAGCAAACCTACATGTAGGGAAAATTCGCCGGCTGCTTGTCAGATGATTACCTCAAGTAATTTTGCCGCTGTTGCAGCAAGTGTGGCCTCTAAAGCATCGACAAGTAAGTTTTTGACAATATTTTTGTTTTAATTTTAAAATCGACAAATATGTTACATTATGTTGCCATGGTAACTCGATAAAGTAAAGAAATATAGAATCTTCATCATCTCGTATCAAACTTTGACCTTATAGTTCAATTCAAAAGAATGATTTCTATCTTCATAAAGAAATAGAATGCGATGTGTCGGGGATTAAAGGTTGTGTATGTATATGTTTTATCAAATAGCCAAAGGTGCCTTATTTATTTCGACTGCGATAAATGAAATATTTCTTTGTCTCTTTTTTTTCTATTCTCGGTCTCAAATGTTGTATTAAAATTTTCCCCCGTCTTCGACTTTGGCAACAGTCAGATAATTTTCACAACAATCGAGTTTACTGGTGAGAATTTCTCATCTATATTTTATCTCTTATTTCAAATCTAGAGGTGGGTAAATTACATAAAACTAAATTTTACCGCTAAATTACCTTTTAAAATATCCACTTTTTGGAAATTTTCAAAAAAAAATAATTGAAACATCAACAAAAAATAATTGAAACAGTGGAACAATCATCACGCAAAATAAACATAGAAATTTAAATTGTCAAAAAGTCAAAAAGTTATTATTAATATTACTATGTATTTCTGATTACAGTTTTGTTTTGTTTTAATTCTAAGGAAATTAGAAATATTAGGTTATGTTATTTACATCATTGAACTTGATCCAGAAAAAAGAAAGATGTGATGAAACATTTCCTACAAAAAATATTTGAACATAACTGAATTTATACGCATAAGAAACTTTATACACAAACTTAAGCAATCAACATTTAAAAAAAAATCTTGTTAACAAATTTCAGATTTTTTGTGACGAATTTTGCACTTTTTTGGTGTTTATTATTTTCCAAAATGTATCCTTTTTTAAGTAAAATACCTAGCAGGTAATTTACCATTTGCCAACCTCTACTAAATCATACATGAAAAAACATTCTGGAATCTTTCTTCCTGGTGGTACCCTAGGTAGGGGTTTTATATTCATTTTTGTTTTATTTTTGTTCACTCTCTTCACTTTCTCTTCAGAAATGAAGCATTTTAAGTGGAATAATGCGAAAATACAACTGATTTTTTTTGACAATTCCATTTAAGTAACAAAACTTTACCTTTCCATTGACATAATATGTAGTCTATTATGCAATCTACCTTGTCCTTTTGATTTCATATTGTGTTCTATGATGAGAATGTCAGAATGATCCGATTATTTTTTTTAGATATGAAATTAATGCACTACTGTAATCAAATACCTACCATAAATATCTTCTGTACTTGAAAGGTATGAAGATTTATGGAAATAAAGTCCTTGGAGATTACTAGTAGGAATTGGTTACGTTGTTAGAATATGACTGCAATTTTAACCATGCGGGTGGCAGATTATAACTGTTTTTTTTTTTAGCAAGTGGTGAAAGCAATCCTTCTTCTGTGATAACCAACGTTAGTCAAGTTCCCACACAAAACACAACAAATGCCATTAATACTTCAGTTCATTCAAATCCCATTTTATCACTAGTAAGTTTTAAAATAATAAGGATTTTTTTTATATCTGAAAGACCTATTATTTGGTATAAATTAAACATACAGTTATTAGTGAACAATATATAATAATCTTAATTTTATGACCACAGGGAACGCAAAATTCAACAAACCCATCTCAAAAATCTTATACTGAACCACATGTACAAAGTAATTGTATAAGTCCCGATTTAAATAACAGCAGTGAGGCATCTCCCTTAATTGTTGAAGCATCACAGCCCGTCACGAACGGTTCGAATGCGGAAAAGGTAAACGTGAAAAATACCTAAATTCAATATAATTTAAAGAGAACCGTTTCCAGATCTCTGACGGTATGACATCATTGAAATCCATGGCACAGCAAGTGATAGATCGAGCCGGCTTGGATAACAACCAAGTAATACTGGAATCTAATAAAATGCAGAACCAAGGAAAGTCTGACGCCCACATACCCCCCTTGCTCGGCGTGGCGCCCCTGGGGGCGATACCTCTGCAGAAGGAGCATCAGACGCAATTCCAACTGATGGAGGCCGCATTTTACCACATGCCTCATCCCTCGGATTCGGAAAGGATCAGAACTTACTTGCCGAGGAGTCCTTGTACTACACCGTCTTATTACATCCAGACTCCCTTGGCACACTCGGACAGCCTGGAATTTTACCAGAGGTTGGCGACGGAAACGTTGTTCTTTGTGTTCTACTATATGGAGGGCACCAAGGCTCAATACCTCGCCGCGAAAGCCCTTAAGAAACAGAGCTGGCGGTTTCACACGAAATACATGATGTGGTTTCAGAGACACGAGGAACCGAAAATTATCAACGAGGAATATGAACAGGTAATGTGCAACACTATTATGAATTGAATGAATTCAATTATTGTAGGACAAACTTAAACACATTTTCCACTAACATGAACCACGATATTTACAGTCAATGTGCACGTTTCGTCAGCCATGTTGGTATCTTCAGTATTAATCTTGTCCTGATGATGCTCACATTGTGGGCGTAACGCGGATCAATAAGTTAGGTAAAGTGCGCATTATGTTAAAGTGTAGCTTTGCAATTAGTCGAAAAACTTGTTTAAGTTTGTCTTTAAGTTTTAAATGGGAATTAGGCATGTGCGAGATTTCGAATTTTTGAGACGAGACAAGAAGTCATTTTTCGAGACGAGAAGAGACGAGATTCTCAGTCAGTCGATTTCTCAAAATCCTGAGATTTCTCGAGATTCCGATACTTCTCGAGATCCTGAGATTTCTCGAGATTGCGAGATTTCTCAAGATACCGAGGATTTCTCGAGATCGCGAGATTTCTCAAGATACCGAGATTTCTAGAGATCGTGAGATTTCTCGAGATAGCAAGATATCTTGATGTATTGAAATTTATCGAAAAAGAGGTGAAATTAATGTATTACTACTTACAGTTGTTTAAATTTAAAAGTTCAGCTAGCAAAACACATTAATGAAAAGAAAATTTATTACACTGGTTTAACATTTTGGTTTAACTCAGCATGTAAGAAATTGGTCATCGATTTCAAAATGCTGAGTTCGATTTTAATTTGTATCGATCGAGCATCGGTGTAAAGCTTCGATGCATATGTAAAAATTACTTTACGAGATGTAACAGTTCCTAACTGAAAGATTGTCTCCGATATTTTCCTTAAGTTTCATATTTTGAATAGTCTCCGGAAATTTCAAATAGTAAATGAATGTTGGGATTTGAGTAATCTCGGTATTTTTAAAAATCTTGAGATTTCAAGAAATATCGGATTATAAAGTAATATTAAGATCTCAAGAATCTCGGAATCTCGGGAAATCTCGAGATCTCAAGAAGTCTCGGAATCTCAAGAAATCTCGAGATCTCGACTGACCGAGAGTCTCGTCTCGTCTCATCTCAACTTTTTTTCTCAGTCTCGAGGATCGAGATCTCGAGATTTTCGAGATCTCGCACATGTCTAATGGGAATGTTTCATTCCCTTTCCACTATCAATTATTGCAAGGACTTTAGGATTTTAGGTAAATATTTCGTTGTAAATTCGACTTAGAAACCTTAAAATATATACCTACTCAGACTAGTTGAAACTTGACACTAGTATGGAGACATCCAAAAAAAACGTCATCAACTCTGGCTATGAACGAGAGAGATAGAAATAGCAGTCATGTCTAAGCTTTTTGGTTATGTCAAACTTTTGACAAGTGACTGTCACAATTTGTAAAATAAACAATAACTGTCATATGATGTGACAGTTTTGACAAGTAAATAAGGTTGTTTGTTGGCGAAACATTTAACGCATCTACTTACGGACTGTATGATTTGCGATGTCCTGGATGACCCTGGGTGCCGTATTTTCTGTCTCTAGGTGTCTTCAGCAGATATGGAAACACCGCTTGTTGATTCTCGAAAATGTTAATTTGTCGCGTCGCGGCGAAAAGACGAATTGTCTCCAGGAGATGGGGAACACCACCGTGGATTATTGAAAGGTTTTACTAGCGTGATACGCCGCAACGAGACGCGAAATAGTTACTCGAATTATGCGTTGTGCCGAGATGAGATGCGACTTCGTAACTGTTCGCTACAAACGGAAACAAAAGGAAAGGATATTGGGTCGGAAGGAAGGGGGAATGGTGGGCCCTTTATTTCCGTATGTCAATTTTAAGCGCGAATATTTGATTTAAAAGTACAATGAGCGCGTCGTCTACTAAGAGTAGGTTTAATTTAGTTAGAAAGAAATAAACGAACGAACAGGGGAATACAAACGCGAACATACCCCCCGCCTAAAATACGAAGTATTTTAAGTTTAAAGAGAATAGGGGAGAGGACATAGTTTAACCACGGGTCTCTTAAGAGTTCCTAACGCGGTTTTCAAAGTAACGACTCGTACTACATTATCTGAGCCTGGGTGAGTTTCGAGGACCCGACCCACGCGCCAGTGTAACGGAGGAGATGAATCGTCTTTAATCAAGACAACAGAACCTACTTTAATAGGAGTCGAAGGGTCGGTCCATTTAGATCTTTGTTGTAACGTATGTAGGAATTCGAGATTCCAACGTTTCCAGAAATGTTGGTGCATTTGCCGGATCAATTGCCATCGTGTGAGCCGGTTTAATTTGATGTTAGTTAAATCAGGTTCGTGGGAATGAAGTTAGTGGAGTTAGAGTCAGAAAGTGTCCCGGCGTCAAAACATTCAAATCGTTCGGATCGGAACTTGTGGGAGTCAACGGACGCGAATTTAGCAATGCTTCGATCTGCACGAAAACCGTATACAATTCTTCAAAAGTCAAGATCTGATCTCCAATAACGCGAGTCAAATGGGTCTTTACGGATTTAACCCTGCTTCCCAGATCCCTCCAAAATGAGCGGCAGAAGGAGGATTAAATTTCCATTGAATATGTTCAATAGAGGCCGCACTTTGAGCAAAGTTCAGTAATTGTCGAGAAGCGCCTACGAAATTAGTGCCACAGTCAGAATGAATTTCAGAGCAGCATCCACGTCGAGCAATGAAGCGGCGAAATGCTGCTAGGAATGCGTCAGTTGATAAGTCGGAGACTATTTCTAAGTGAACAGCACGAGTGGATAAACAGACGAATAGGCAGAGATATGCCTTGAGAGTTTTAGCACCTCGAACACGATTCATTGTTATAGTGAAAGGGCCTGCGAAGTCAACACCAACTATTTGAAAAGCTCTTAGTGCTTGTAAACGACATGGGGGTAGATCACCCATTGGTGGCTGTAACGCTTGAGGTTTAGCTCGAAAACATCTATAGCAATTGGATAGACATTTTCTTATAGCTCTATGAGCGGATAGAATCCAAAAATTCTGCAGTATTAAATAATGAAGGGTTTTTGCTCCAGGATGGAGATTCCTTTTATGCACATCCTCAATGATGAGGTTGGTCAAACGATGTTTTTGTGGTAGCAACGCGGGAAATTTATGTTCAAATGACAATTTGGAATGTCGAAGACGACCACCTACTCGGAGGATGCCCTGGTCATCAAGAAACAGATTCAGCTTACGTAAAGGCCTTGAACAGAGTTGATTGGTTTTTAACTTGTGAATTTCAGATTGAAATACTTGACCTTGAACCAGTTTCACCAACCTCAGAAGAGTGTCATGGTATTCAACGTTATTTATGGGTCCCACCTTATGGTCAAGGGGGTTTTTGCTATTATGATGGAAGCGAACAACATATGCCAGCACATGACATATCGTTTGAAGTGAAGAAAACCTATGTAATAACTGCATGAGAACAGATGGTTCAATCTGAACGACAAACACTTTAACAGTTTTTTCCTCTTCGCAAAGTGATTCCGTATTTGACTGGAGGAGGAAGCTAATTTATCAGATTGAGGCCACTGTTCGAATGGTAGCGATAACCATGGTGGTCCGGACCACCAAAGCTGATGATTCACGAGTTGAGATGGAAGGATACCTCTTGATGCACAATCTGCTGGATTGTCGATAGATGAGACATGATGCCAGTTAATAGAAGGCACACGTTTTTGTATATAGGCTACTCGGTTCATAACGAATGTTTTCCAACGATGAGGAGATGAATGGATCCACGACAAGACGATAGACGAATCAGTCCAGGCAACGACATCTGATATACTCAAAACACCAGAGTATGTTTGCACAACCATGTGTAGTAATTTAGACAAAAGCACTGCTCCGCACAACTCTAACCGAGGAATAGTTAATTTATTTGACCTTGTAGGTGCTACCTTTGATTTGGATATAATTAAACGGGTTATGTAAGACTCCCCATGCTTAAACCGACCAAAAACCGTTGCTGCATATCCAGCCAGTGATGCATCGCAAAATCCATGGATTTGACATGGACTGTTCCGGTCGAAAATTAATTGACGATCCACACTGATGTCTGAGAGAAAATAAATTTCTGATTTGTACTTTAACCATTGACGAGTAAGAGGTTCAGGCAGAGAATCGTCCCAGTCACAGCTGGAATGCCATATCTGTTGGAGTAAGTGCTTTATGTAGAAGGTGACAGGAGTGAGATATCCCAATGGATCATATACACGTGCTAATTCTGACAGAATTCCGCGTTTTGTACATGGACGGTCGCAGGACATTAGTCTAAACGTGAACGTGTCTGTCATTGGGGACCACTGGAGGCCTAAAACTTTAAGAGTGAGTGTGGGTACTGAGTCGAAAGAAAATGGGGCTTGACAATGTTCGGCCGGAAGTGTTTCTAATAGATCTGAATGGTTACTCGACCACTTTCGTAAAGGAAACCCTCCAGATTCACACAGTTGAATAAGCTCAGATTGTAGATTCTGTGCTGCAGCTAATGAGTCACAACCTGTGATGATGTCATCCACGTAGATATCAGTTTGCAGGACCTTTGAGGCTGCGGGATATTTAGTCTGTCCATCAAGAGCCAGCTGTTGCATTGTTCGCAAAGCTAAGAAAGGTGCAGAAGACACACCGTAAGTAACAGTTTTAAGCTTATATTCAGTCAGGAGTTCATCGGGATTGAATCGCCAAATGATACGCTGATAATCCCAGTATTGAGGTGCAACTTGGATTTGTCGATACATCTGTTTGATGTCAGTTATAAAAACGACCGAGTGCGAACGAAATCTAAGCAAAATCTCGACAATGTCTTGTTGTAATTTTGATCCCACGAGCAGATTATCATTCAATGATTGGTTGTTGGCGGCTTTGGCCGATGCGTCAAAGACTACCCTCAATTTTGTTGATGAAGAATCAGATCTCAGTACCGGATGATGAGGAATGTAGTAGGAATCGAGTTCATCGATGGGGGCAGCTAATTCCATGTGATCAGAATTCAGATAATCACGCATGAAATCAACATATGATTGTTTAAGAACAGGATCCTTTTTCAAACGATGCTCCAAAGCGAAAAAACGTCGAATTGCAATATCTTTAGATTCAGGAAAAACAGGTTTAGAATCTCGAAAAGGCAAGGGAACGACGAATCGACCAGATGGGAGTTTGCTATACCCTTCAACGTACAATTTCTCACATAGCTCATCGTCTGGGCTAGTCGAGATCATGGGGACCTCTTCAACCTGCCAAAATTGTCTCATAGTGGACTCAAGGTCATTCTCTGGGCAATCTTCCATGATTTTGACATGAAAGGAATTGATGACGCGTTCATTAGTTTGTTCAGGTTGAACTGAGCCAGATAATACCCATCCGAAAATGGTATTGAACGCTGAGGGGCAACGAGGACTAGGGGCAAGGACAAGGCCCGGGCGAATAAGTTGAGCATAAACGTCAGCACCCAGCAAGAGATCAGCGTGGCGAGAAATGTAGAAATTTGGATCAGCTAATTTCAGATTATTAATATGATCCCACGAATAAAACTGTAATGATTGAGAAGGTATTACCGAAGCAACATGAGGTATGATGTGAGCTTCTAGATGTAT
The DNA here is from genome assembly GCA_029963805.1 of Aromia moschata. NCBI lineage: Eukaryota > Metazoa > Arthropoda > Insecta > Coleoptera > Cerambycidae > Aromia > Aromia moschata. Next base: position 62,612 of record JAPWTK010001218.1, read on the forward strand.
CGCGGGTTGACATGATCCATGAGGACTTATCTTGCAATGGATTGAACCCGATGAAAATATACTAGAATTTGCACCAATACCTTGTATTTGAATTTTGTCATGCTGTCTTTTCAAGTTAAGATTACGAGCAGCCTTTACTGTAATGAAACTAGCCTCACTACCATTATCTATTAAAACCCGTAAGGTGTGCGGGTGTCCTTGCGAGTCATGAACGTCAACAAGGGCTGTGGATAACAGAGCTACCTGACGAGAAAGTGAACTAGCCAATGCATTGACAGTGGGCACAACTATTTCAGCTGGTGCTGTATTACCACTATCACTGGTTTCATTTATAGCTCCTGAGCTGCCCGAAAACCTATCGAAGTGTAGCAAAGTATGATGATTCTTATGACAGGTACGACAAGTGGATGTAGAAGAGCAATTCTTGACTTGGTGCGGCCTCAAACAATTGATACAGAGCCTCTTTTCTTTAACTACCTTGAAGCGATCTGCAGGAGACTTGGCTTTCAACACGGGACACCAGTAAATTATATGATCTTTTTCACAAACTAAACACTTTTGTTCCGAAGTATTAGCTACCAGAGACGATACCAATTTTGGACGCGATGTAAATGTATTATTGTTTTTTGAAGTATAAGTATTGCTTTTAAGGGAGGTCGAATGCTCTGCAGCAAGAACATGACACTGACTCTCTACAAAGGTATTTAATGTATCGAATGCAGGTATTTCACCTTTCAAATTCCTAATTTCTGCTTCAAAGTATCGACGAGTTTTAGAATCAAGTTTTTCTAAAAGAATGTTAAGCAACATAAAATCCTCTAATGAATCTGCAATTTTTAATGCCCGCAAAGCTGATAAGTTTTCATTAAAATTATAAATAAGACTTCGTAAACCACTAGGGGTTTCATCTTTTAATTTCTGCAATGATCGTAAACGATCCCAATAATGAGTTGCTAGCTCTCTTTATTGTCATATCTATCTAATAATGTTTTGTATGCAATGGGGTAATTATCGTCTGATAGCACAATAGTTTTAATTAGGTTGAGAGGCTCACCCGATAGACAACCCAACAAATACTCAAACCTTTCGACATTTGCTAACGTGTTGTTATCATGAATACTTCTATTAAAGACTTGAATGAATGCGCTCCAAATTTCTAATTTTCCATCAAATGTTTGTAAGTTCAGTTTTGGCAAACGCGTTTTCGACGTTTGGACAATTGAAGTTTTATCGGCAACTGGCGACTGGGCCGAGGACCGAAACTGAACCGGCAACTCGCGAACTATGGATTGAATAGTAAAATAAGTCTCGTCTACTCTTTTCAAAAAAGCATGTTCCTCATCCAGGTTAGAATCCGGTAAAGTCGCAACCTTCATGACTATGTCCCCGTGAATTTTTAAAATATCATCATAAATGTTTTTTTACAGACTCGCTTCTTACTTCAAGCATACGACGCACGGTATGATTTTCGGGTTCTGTTTGAAAAGGAAGCCGCAACGGTAGCTATATCTTCTAATCGTAAATACAAACTCTCACGGAGAGCACGTTGTTCCCGAATATGTTTATTTTGAGCCATGTTTTCTCCTAAATCCGGATTTAACAGAGAAAATTGGCAAAATACAAAACGACAATAAGCAACTAAAATACGAAAGAAAACGACAATATGTGTATCTTAACGCGGTATTAAATCGGTCGACGTGACCAAAACAACCGGTTAGAAAACGACGCCGTAAAAAAATGTGACCGCGGGAAAACAGCACGCTAACCTCAAAAAATTAACGAATTACGTACGTATATTAAAAAAATGCGACGGTCGGGCCACAGGAAATGTGGTTTTAACAGGATTAATCCGACGATGAAGGACCAAGGAATGTTTGTTGGCGAAACATTTAACGCATCTACTTACGGACTGTATGATTTGCGATGTCCTGGATGACCCTGGGTGCCGTATTTTCTGTCTCTAGGTGTCTTCAGCAGATATGGAAACACCGCTTGTTGATTCTCGAAAATGTTAATTTGTCGCGTCGCGGCGAAAAGACGAATTGTCTCCAGGAGATGGGGGAACACCACCGTGGATTATTGAAAGGTTTTACTAGCGTGATACGCCGCAACGAGACGCGAAATAGTTACTCGAATTATGCGTTGTGCCGAGATGAGATGCGACTTCGTAACTGTTCGCTACAAACGGAAACAAAAAGGAAAGGATATTGGGTCGGAAGGAAGGGGGAATGGTGGGCCCTTTATTTCCGTATGTCAATTTTAAGCGCGAATATTTGATTTAAAAGTACAATGAGCGCGTCGTCTACTAAGAGTAGGTTTAATTTAGTTAGAAAGAAATAAACGAACGAACAGGGGAATACAAACGCGAACAAAGGTTATAAATTCGAATAAGAACAACGTCTTTTTTTTCTTGGCCAACTTTGATGACGTTTTTTTTGGATGTCTATATTAAACGTAAATAAGTTTTCGTTGAATGGTTTCATCTTTTGATGAAAAGGAACTATTACTAGATATAGGAATTTTAGGAGATGTACATATAAATAGTCAGACATGGAAGGAATATGCATTTTTCTCGACAATATTCCATTTGTAAAGCAGTTTATTTTGTAAACTTTGTGACTGATTTAGAATGTGAGTGGGATGCTACAGAGATTGAAGAGATAACGCATATGTTCTGGTAATGAACTTTGTTATTTTGAAACAATGTGTTCCAAAGTTAATTGAATCATGAAAAATAATTTATCTGGAATGTAATTTCAGAAAAAGTATATCTGTCATCACACAACCCACGATTTTTGTTGATAACACTTGTTAAAAGACTTGGAACTTTCCTTGACTTGAAACTAAAAGTTCCTTTAATTTTGATAGTTAAAATCAAGTTTAAATACATTTCAAAAGACCGAGTATTTCTTCATCCTCTATGAAGTTCAAATTTATTTATACTATATACTATAAATATACTAGCTGACCCGGCTAAACGTTGTTTTGCCATATTGAAAATTTGGGTTTATAGGTATTTTTTGATGCCAAATAAAAAAAAATACAAAAAAAAATTTTTGTCAAAAAAAAAAAATTTGGATAGGGGCACCCTAATCACCTAGCGGTATGAAATATACTTTACGACCTATTCTTATACCTACCAAATATACATAAAAAAATTCATAAAAATCGGTCGAGCCGTTTCGGAGGAGTGCGACCACAAACACCGTGACACGAGATTTTTATATATAAGATTTACTAAAATAGTAATCTTTCCAATTGTAGTTTTCGTCCAAAAATTCAACCCATGTAATGCTCTGCTCATTAAAAAGGCAACCTGACCACGAAAATTTATTACCCAGTTTATTAATGTAACCGAGATTTTGTGAAATAATACATGTAGAGTCGGAATAAACATGTCAAAACATCAAAACTGTCAAACGGTCATGGAATTGCTAATAATAGGATTGGCCGAAATGTGCCGCGGGACATAGGCGTAGGCATCATAATATAATACATGTAATACAAGATAATAACTAATATTAAATATAGTAACAAAAGCAATAAATTCACACTTTATAACCGTACATGTATGTTAAAACTTACCCTCTTATGGTGGGTTCATGCAGAAATTTTTAGTAATAAGAATAAGAATAGTAATAAGCATAAAAGTTAAACCTTCGTTTTATAATGACCCAGTTCATGCAGTAAACATAATTTTTAGTAATAATTTTAAAAATAAGGATTTGCTGCATGAACTGGGTCATTATAAAACGAAGGTTTAACTTTTATGCTTATTACTATGCTTATTCTTATTACTAAAAATTTCTGCATGAACCCACCATTAATTAGCATGACGAAGTAGCAGTACTATCACAAATTAGAGAAGATTCATAAAAACTTATCGTATTTATTATCGTAGCATCAGATAAGTTAAGATAAATCAGATCACGAAGCTCTTCGGTTCTGTCACACTTTTGACAAGTGACTGTCACAACTGTAAAATAAATAATGGCTGTCATATAACGCAACAGCTTTGACAATTAAATAAGGTTATAAATATAAGATAGAATAGAAATACTTCTTTTTTTACTAGGCCAACTTTAATGACGTTTTTTTTTTGGATGGCACAATATAAACTCATTCTTTTCAATTGAAAAATAATTCAATTTTAACACGAAAACAACCGAATTTTGAAATATACATAACCTCTAAAAGTATATAGTCATTCAGTGAATGGTGATCATTCAGCAATTTTGCAGTAATTTTCGCATTTTTGCAAGTAATAACACTTGCATGGTTATTTTTAATATTACTATAAATCGTCGGCTTAAAGGTAAAACTCATAATAACACCTAATCAATTGTAAGAAAACTGCAATTGTCTAACAAGAGAAGAAAGAATTTGCAATAATATGGTTATAGGCTACTTAAAAAGTAGTATTAAATATCTGGAACTTCTTGAAACATTTCTTTTTATCTCGTTTTTAGAAAATCGCAGGTTTTTAGGAATTTTTTTATGTTAGTTAATGAGTTTTACCTTCAAACCGATGAAATATAAACTATATTTATATTAAATCCAATCATTTACATTAGGTATATCTTGAAATTTTAATGTTGTCTCTATATTTTATTAAATATTACATGTTTTTTAGGGCACGTATATTTATTTCGACTACGAAAAATGGGGACAGAGGAAAAAAGAAGGATTCACATTTGAATATAAATACTTAGAAGATAGAGACCTTAATTAAAATATTTATACTATATATGTGTTTTATTTAGTATCCTATGTTATGAGATATTTTACATATTTTGAAGATTTTTTCCTGAGAAAGTTGAAATATATCATAGACGTAACATGAAAGACGATAATCAGTGTTACATATGTTTGAATTAAAAATTTGGCAGTCTCTATTCAACAGTAATTGACACTTTCATATGTGAACAAGTAAATCCAGTATGTTAGTAAAACCTTAATTTCAACATCCGCAGCTAAAGTAATTGTTTCCTTGTGGCTTCCTTAAAGGCCGAGAAGCACACTTGCATAAGTGCATAAACATAACCCATAAGGATATGGACCAATCAGGTGACGTTTTGCTATGACCACCATATTCCTTTGCATAAAGGCGTAAGAAATGTTCATAAAGTTGAATAATTACGTTTTTCCTTTATGTGTAACCAATAACTGGGGGTCTGTGACGCCCCAAGATTTTTTAAATTTATTGTAACTCCCACGTGTTGCTGGAGGTAGCTGAGCTCCCATGTACCTTTGCTTGTTTAGTGAGATAGTTGTTCCCATTCGGGTAAGAATATTTAATACATTCAGCAATGTTTATGGCATGGAGTTTGTCTGACCCTATGTCAACATTTACGTTTCTGTTTTAAAAAATGTTTTTTTGCGAGTTACTTCATTTTTTGTATTTTTTTTTTTTTTAGAAAAATTAAATTATCAAACATACAGCGATTGAAAGCTGCTGATCCATGCTCTGAAAGTTGATTCCAGACCATTCAGGAGTCAGAGGAAAGTGATTTGAGTGGATTCTAAAATTTATCCATACTATGTCAACCATAGTGACAATAACCCATACATTGAAGCTACTGCGATACTGGGTTAGCAGTTGTATACTAGTAACCCAAATATTGTTCTAGTTGCATTCCATCTCATTACTTATGTCCTAAAAATTGGATCTCATCAGTTGCGGGTTGAAATCATTGGCTGAAAGCTTATTGCTACCTGAGAGCAACAGTGGGATAAAGCTAAACTCTTTATTCTTAGATAATTTTAGGGGCACGGGTAGCCGAGTGGGTTAAAGCACCGTCTTTCCAGTCGCAATACCTCTGTGCGCGTTGTTCGAGTCCCAGCCGGGGTAGCGATTTTTAATTGTCTCGCTTTCTCCGCCAGGGCTTGATATGCAACCACTAATACACTAGTGTATAGGCGTGGATGCATAGATGCCAATCCAACCGCACATGCCCTAGATTTGTTAATGTTCTGAGTTTTCTGGGTTTCCTCAGAACTGTAAAGCAAATGCGTTACCGAAATAATCTTAAGTCGCTCCCAGTGCGCCATGGCAAATAATAATAATAATAGCCACTCCTTCCTGCACAGGTCCCTGAGAGGACCTAAGGGGTTACTCTTCAGAGTAATTATAGGGTGAGTATTATTATTATTATTATTATATCGCCGACTTTATAGTCACACTTCTCAGCGTAAACGCTGGAAACATTCACCCATTCCTGCTGCAGACAGTGATGGCTTGATATCTCATCCCCGCCTCCAGCAGAAATTAGGCTCAGGCGAGGAGGAAATTCATCCTGTCCCAAAACCTTTCTTACAATATGACATGTTTGTAGTACAACTGCCTTCTGGCCATTTCGAATAATATTATAAGACAGTCCTAATGCCGCGATGTTCTTGGCGAATCTGGTCGTCATCACGCCCTCTGCCGATATTACTAGGGCGTACGTCTCCACCTTCTCCAGTTTCCATAGGCGCTTCAGCTCCATTGATAGATTTTCGTATTTCGCGATCTTCTCCCGTTCAGTCTTCTGAATGTTGTGGGTAAGAGGCACAGCGATGTCTATGATGATCCCTCTTCGTTGTTCCTTATTGATCAGCACAATATCTGGTCGGTTGAAGTCCACTGTTCGATCGGTGATGATTAGCCTATCCCAGTACATCACTGCTACTTCCGATTCCAGCACAGCTTCCGGGGTGTATTTGTAGTATGGCGGAGCCGTCGCTAACAGGCCATACTTAAGTGCCAGTTGTTGGTGCACCATCTTCGCAAGTTGGTTGTGCCTGCCGAGATATGCTGACTCTGCTAGCGCGGGACACCCTCCTATTACGTGCTCTATAGTTTCGCCTGCAGATCCACATTTCCTACATATATCTTCGACGTCGTCTCTCAGGATATGCTTCTGGTAATTCCTTGTTTTTATAACCCTGTCCTGAATGGCAGTCAAGAAGCCTTCGGTTTCGGGGTACAGATAGCCGTCGGTAACCCATTTTAACGAATTTTCTTTGTCGATGTGGTCTGGCTGTAACATTTTCGGAAAACGTCCCTGCAAAGCATGTTCCATCCACTGGGTCCAGAGCTCCTCTTCTGTTGGTACGTCGACCGGAATAAGTTCACATCCCAGGCTCAAAGGCGTGTATCCAGCGTCCTCTCTTGTTATTATTATTATTATTATTATTATTATTATTATTATTATTATTATTATTATTATTATTATTGCATTTGTGTGTTAGATATATCGAAATCAAATATTGAATTAATTTATTTTGATGTGACGTGAATCAATCTAGGTAGAAAGAGTTATTATATTTTAAATAATATTATATATATAACATAAATAATATTGATTTTCACATTATACTCCAAATCGACTTTTTCGGGTTTATGTTACTGTTGTTTTCAGGTAACATTATGTCGTTAATATGTCTACTATATTAATTGCACTATATAATTTTTCATAAATCCTTATGTAACGTTTTCTTCAACTATGGGTTCGTTGGGTGTGAAAAATCAGTCAGACACGCACTTTCAACTAACACTATTTATTTAATTAAATACAAATACGGATTAACTACTATATTACACTAATTTATTTTTGCACAATTTATATTCGACTATTTTACGGAGCGCGTGACCGCGCGATTTCAAAGAAAGACTGCCCTTCTCGCTGCTACTGAGGCCTCTTATAATTTGTCGCTGATAACGCTAGAAGGCGATAGATGAGCTCGGGCCGCGGCCGACGATAAACACAGGCCTTGGCGCGGACGCCAATAACGGAGGTCACGTGACCATCTGAGGCCCAAGGTTTAGATAATTTTATATATATCAGTGGCGGGTTGGTGATATTTTCAGTTAGCCATATCTTTGAAAACGACGCATGGGACCCACTTCACTTTTTAGGGCGATGACTATACACCTCTTTACAGAAAGGGATTTATAGTGAAAAAATCGTCAGCAAAGTTTGCGAAAAATTTTCAAAAAACACTGGAGCACTCCCGGGTTCTCAGTAACGCTCTTGTGGGATATTTGCAGTATATTTTTGTTCGTAATCTAGAAACAAGTATAAGGAGACGTTTTTCGATTTGTTGCAAATATTTTTTTTTTAAAAGTTATGGCCATTTTAATTTTAATTTTATAGGAACATTTTGTTTCCCAAAATTAAAATGGCCATAACTTTTTGAAACAAATATATTTTGTAACAAATCGAAAACGTTTCCTTATATTTGTTTCTAGATTCATGAAAAAAAAAATATATTGCAAATATTCCACAGAGCGTTACTGAGAACCCAGGGAGTGCCCCAGTGTTTTTGAAAAAATTTTTCGCAAACTTTGCTGACAGTTTTTTCACTATAAATCCTTTCTGTAAGAGGTGTATAGTCATCACCTAAAAGTGAAGTGGGTCCCATGCGTCGTTTTCAAGATATGGCTAACTGAAATATCACGCACCGCCACTGATATATATGTAAATGAAACGATTTTAATACATTATTATTTTTTATACTTTTATTTTCTAAATCTTGCTTACAACCTGCTTATAGTCCTTCTAATTTTAATTGAAAATGATAAATACGCCTGGGGAACAAAAAAAGCGGTGCAATTTTATGCTTCCATAGGCGTGCTCGAATAATAACTTTTAGGGAGTAATAATAATAAGTAATTAACGTCGCTTTTATATCATGACTTTTTTAATTTACATACATACATATGTATATGTATGTAAATTAAAAGTGAGAGGATAATACATGTATGTATTATTTATATTTATTTGTATATTATACTAATGTTCATTTGGCCAGTAATATGTTTTAATTTTTTTGTACTTGTAAACAAGTAATGTTAAAAATATTTAAAAATGCAGCAAGGACCATCGAGAAGGTATGAACATATCCTTGCCAGGAAGGGGATGGGAAGGATTACATTAGTTTAGGTCGGGAAGTTATTTTTAAAAAAAAAATACCTAATCTTAAAAAATAGAAATTTTGTAATGAAAGGTATAGATGCTATAAACGCAGTATAATTGATATAATATTTTTGTTTTCTTATAATTTTGATACAATTTTTAGTTTAGCTTGTCCTTTCAAGAAAACTTTGAAATGACGGTAGGTAATGTAGTTAAAGTTAATTATCTAACCTATGAAGACTTAAGTTTCTTTAATTTTTGTAATATCATTTAAGTTATGTTTTTCTAACTCTAACAAGTCATTCTCTTTTTTACAAAATTTCGTCTTTTTTCGTTGGCCGCGTCTCGGCACTCTTCTTGTCGAGAAACATCGAGAAGCGCTCTTGTTTACATCGGCCGCCTCGGCCAGACGCGTAGTAAACCTATGGTATGGTTTTTTATGGCCAGACGGCATGGAAGCGGCGGCGGACCGCCTCGCGCTCGTCACACCTTGTGTACTTATGCCTACATGAACATGCAAAAGTGTGTGTTTTTGTCTTAGGCACCACAC